>JARSSU010039901.1:0-18769 GCA_029619165.1 Eurosta solidaginis | reverse complement strand
CACCTCATGTCGATATCTCGAAAAGCGCGTCCACCTATAGAACTAAGGCCCACGCTTTTTAAAATACGTCATTAACACCTTTCATTTCGATACCCATATCGTACAAACAAATTCTAGAGTCACCCTGTCCACCTTTATGCGATATCTCGAAAAGGCGTCCACCTATAGCAACTAAGGCCCACGTCCTTTTTTAAAATACTCATTAACACCTTTCATTTGATACCCATATCGTACAACAAATCTAGAGTCACCCTGTCCACCTTTATGTCGATATCTCGAAAAGGCAGTCCACCCTATAGAAACTAAGGCCCACTCCTTTGAAATACTCATTAACACCTTTCATTTGATACCCATTCGTACAAACAATTCTAGAGTCACCCTGGTCCACCTTATGGCGATATCTCGAAACGCGTCCACTATGCAAACTAAGGCCCACTCCTTTTAAAATACTCAGTAACACCTTCATTTGATACGCATATCCAGTATCATGTAAAACACGCCATTCTAGAGTCACCCCTAGGTCCACACCGTCATGTCGATATCTCGAAAAGCGTCCACTATAGAACTAAGATGGCCCATCGCCTTTTTAAATACCTCATTCACACCTTTCATTTGCTACCCATATCGTACAACAAATTCTAGAGTCAGCCCGTGGTCACGTTTATGGCGATATCTCGAAAGGCGTCACCCATAAGAACTAGGCCCACCGCCCTCTTAAAATACTCATTGAACACCTTTCATTTGATACACATATCGTCACTAAAAAACAAATTCTAGAGTCACCCCTGGCCCACCTTTATGGCGATATCTCGAAAGGCGTCCACCTATGGAACTAAGGCCCACACCCGTCTTAAATACTCATGCAGCATCCTTTCCATATTGATGCCCATATCGTACAAACGCATTCTAGAGTCACCCCGGTGCACGTTTATGGCGATATCACGAAAAGGCGTCCACCCATAGAGCAAGGCCCACATCCTATTTAAAACACTCATAGACACCTTTCGTTTGACACCTATCGATCGTACAAACGCATTCTAGAGTCAGCAGCGTCCACCTATCATGACGATATCTCGAAAAGGCGGATCCACCTATAGAACTAGGCCCACGCATTTTAAAATACTCATTAACACCTTCATTTGATACCCATATCGTACAAAACAAATTCTAGAGTCACCCCTGGTCCACCTTTATGTCGATATCTCGAAAAGGCGTCCACCTAAGAACAAGGCCCACGCCCTTTTAAAATACTCATTAACCCCTTCATTTGATACCCATATCGTACAAACAAATTCTAGAGTCACCCCTGGTCCACCTTTATGGCGATATCTCGAAAGGCGTCCACCTATAGAATAAGGCCACACCCTTTAAAATACTCATTAAACCTTTCATTTGATACCATATCGTACCAAAATTCTAGAGTCACCCCTGGCCCACCTTTATGGCGATATCTCGAAAAGGCATCCACCTATAGAACTAAGGCCCACTGCCTTTTAAAATACTCATTAACACCTTTCATTTGATACCCATATCGTACAAACAAATTCTAGAGTCACCCCTGGTCTCCCTTTATGAGATATCTCGAAAAGGCGTCCACCTATAGAACTAAGACCCACGCCCTTTTAAAATACTCATTAACACCTTTCATTGATACCCATATCGTAAAACAAATTCTAGAGTAACCCCTGGTCACACTTTCTGGCGATATCTCGAAAAGGCGTCCACTATAGAACTAATGCCCACCCTTTAAAATACTCAATAGCACCTTTCATTTGATAGCCATATTGTACAGAACGCATTCTAGAGTCACCCTGGCCAACGTTTATGGCGATATTACCGAAAGACGTCCACCCCATAGACAAAGGCCCACTACCTTTTAAACATATTAACACTTTTCGTTGACACAGATTGTACAACACGCTTCTAGAGTCAACCCAGGTCCACTTTATAACGATATTCCGAAATGCGTCCACACATCTAGACTTAGGCCACTCCCTTTTAACAATACTCAGATAACACCTTTCATTTGATACCATATAGTACAAACAAATTCTAGAGTCACCCCTGGATTGTTCCCATAGTGAAGGCTGTCACTTGCAGCTTTGATGAGCAGAGAGAGGTAAACGAGACTGGTTTTAAGGGTTGACCTAGCAATTGTCATAGTGTGCTGCATCTTTTGTAGCTGCTCTCCATTTTCGTCGAGTATTATGGGTAGGTTGAACAGCATCTTCAGCTGGAAATTATGTCTGCAATATTTTTAGCCGTTTATACAATATAATTTTGGATATGTCGCCAAGGATCCGGATCTTTAGATCGGAGGACATAATTGCGTGATTATAGAATTCGGGTCCTACTTTGAATGCCTTTGTTTGTATTTATTATACCTTCATGAAGATGAAATGGTGTATTAACTTTGGTCGACGTTGTAACGTTGAGAATATAAAAGATAGACTCACCATTAAGTATACCGAATTGATCAGGACGCGACGAACTGAGTTGATATAGCCATGTCCGTCTGTCCGTCCGTCTGTCTGTTTGAACGCACACTTAGTCCCTCAAATTTTGAGATATCTCAATGAAATTTTGGCACAAACGATGTATTTTTGTATTGTATTAGACATTTGTCGAATCCGGTAGGATCGGACCACTATAACATATATCTCCCATACAACCGATCGTTCAGATAAGACGATTTGGTCATTCCTGCCGCAATTTAGAAAGTATAAACGTGAAACTCGGTGATATATATTCTAATATATCATAGAAGATATCATAAAAAAATACACTTCGATCGGAGCTATATATAGTTATATCCCATACAAACGATCGTTCAGATAGAAAAGTTTTTGGCCATTCTCCCTTAATTTAGAAAGTATAAACGTGAAACTCTGTGATATATATTTCTAATATATCATAGAAGATATTCTGAAAAATCACTTTGATCGGAGCTATGTATAGTATATATCTCATACAACCGATCGTTCAGATAGAAAGATTCATGGCATTTCTCCCTTAATTTCCAATATAAAAACCTTAAACTTGGTGATATTTATTCTAATATATCATAGAAGATTTCCTGAAAAAATCATTCGATCGGAGCTATAATATATGTATACTCCCATACAACCGATCGTTCAGATAGAAAGATTTTAAACTTGGTGATATTTATTCTAATATACCATAGAAGATTTCCTAAAAAAATCACTGTGATCGGAGCTATATGTATATAGTGTATACCTATCCCATACAACCGATCGTTCAGATAGAAAGTTTTTTGGCAATTTCTCCCTTAGTTTCCAATATAAAAACGTGAAACTTGGAGCTATATATAGTTATATCCCATACAACCGATCGTTCAGATAGAACGATTTTTGGCCATTTCACCCTTAATTTAGAAAGTAAAAACGTGAAACTCTGTGATATATATTTTAATATATCATAGAAGATATTCTGAAAACATCACTTTGATCGGAGCTATATATAGTATATATCCCATACAACCGATCGTTCAGATAGAGATTCTTGGCAATTTCTCCCTTAATTCCAATATAAAAACCTTAAACTTGGTGATATTTATTCTAATATATCATAGATTTCCCTGTAAGCTGAGCTATATATAATATATATCCCTTACAACCGATCGTTCAGATAAGGGGAGTTTTTGCCATTTTTATAAATTTCATGAACATGAAATGGTATATTAACTTTGGTCCGATGTTTGTAACGTTGAGAAATATAGAAGATAGACTCACCATTAGTATACCGAATTGATCAGGGCGACGAAATGAGTTGATATAGCCATGTCCGTCTGTCCGTCCGTCTGTCTGTTGAACAGCAAACTAGTCCCTCAAATTTTGAGATATCTCAATGAAATTTGGCACAAGGATGTATTTTTGTATTATATTAGACATTTGTCGGATCCGGTAGGATCGGACCACTATAAAATATATCTCCCATACAACCGATCGTTCAGATAAGACGATTTTGGTCATTCCTGCCGCAATTTAGAAAGTATAAACGTGAAACTCGGTGATATATATTCTAATATATCATAGAAGATATCCCTGAAAAAATCACTTTGATCGGAGCTATATATAGTTATATCCCATACAACCGATAGTTCAGATAGAAAGATTTTGGCCATTTGTCCTTAATTTAGAAAGTATAAACGTGAAACTGGTGATATATATTTTAATATATATAGAAGATTTTCTGAAAAAATCACTTTGATCGGAGCTATATATAGTATATATCCCAATACAACCGATCGTTCTGATAGAAAGATTTTTGGCAATTTCTACCTTAATTTCCAAGATAAAAACGTTAAACTTGGTGATATTTATTCTAATATATCATAGAAGATTTCATGAAAAAATCATTTCGATCGAAGCTATATATAATATATATCCCATACAACCGATCGTTCAGATAGAAAGATTTTTAGCTATCTTCCCTTAATTTCCAATATAAACGTTAAACTTGGTGATATTTATTTATATATATCATAGAAGATTTCCTGAAAAAATCACTTTGATCGGAGCTATATGTATATAGTTATACCTATCCCATACAACCGATCGTTCAGATAGAAAGATTTTTGGCCATTTCTCCCTTAGTTTCCAATATAAAAACGTGAAACTTGGTGATATATATTCTAATGTATCATAGAAGATTTCCTGTAAAAATCATTTCGATCGGAGCTATATATAATATATATCCCATACAACATATCGTTCGATAAGGGGTTTTTTTTGCCATGTTTTATTTTATATTTATCTTAAAATCTTTTAGGTATGTACATCTGTTCAGTATATATTTCTTATTTATACATCCGATTATTTGGGGATTACGAACGGGATAAGATTATTGTTCAGCCCCATCCATGAAAGGTATGAAGTCTTTGGCATAGCCGAAGACAGTCCCGTCCTTACTTGTTTTACTTATCTTTTCACTTGTTGTTATGCTTTTTATTTTCGGTTTTTATGCTTTCGATTCTTCGGTTTTTTTTTGTTTATTTACACCAATGTGTTCTTTAATTTTTTATATGTGTATGTTGAAACTACACAAAATTTTTCCCAACAGTCTTTTACTTCTATAAGAACTTATTTTGTTAACACTTTTTTTGTAGTACTTTTAGTTTTTATAATGTTCGTACCGTACCCCGTCATTTTAACACGCTTTTATTAGCTTCACTTGTATGTATGCTTGTTTGTAACTCTCTATGCTAGGCACGCAAAGGAGATTTACCCTGCAAAAATCGCGAGTACTCCATGCATGCATGTATGGAGTACTGGCTATGGACCAACCGAGTACTACAAAATTAGCCACAATTCATACAAAAAATATGGTCCAATTAACATTGCGATGTCCTAGGACTGGACCCATATACTCCAGCTCGCATTACATCAGAGTAATCCATGGAGTAACCACAGTCCAATAAACTTCGTGTAGTGATTACAATCGTTAAAAACGAGCAATGATCGGCTTACAATGTGTTCGTGTAGAAACATGAGTTGGTCCATTGCTGCATTACAGTGGAGTATATTGGTAAGTACTCCAGTGGACCACATGATCCAACGATTTTTGCAGGGTAGACTCATTTAGCGGAAATTATTGAAGACTCGCGGCAGTGGTTGAATAACTCGCTACAAAACGAGTTGTGCTTAATAGCGGAGACACAAACCTCTGTGCTACGGTGCTATCAACATCAAATATATAAGTGGATTGTAGATCCTAAAACTACACATTATTTCCGTGTTTTTTAGTTATTTTAAACAATATATGTTATATTATTTTTTGTGGAAATTGTATTTGTGTTTATGTTTTTGTTTTCGTTTTTCTCTTAACTTTTTAATTTTAGCCGCTGGTAGTTTTTGGCAGCGAAAGGACCATGTATAAAAACTTTCACTTAAATGAGTGACTGCACGCTTTTTATTAAACGGTTTTATTTAGGTGACTTGACAGGCTGGTTGGACAGGCAGCAGTTTTTTGTAATTGAAACTTAAGTAACTTCCCAATAAGCTACAAGCTTGAAACTTGGAATATAGTTCAGAACCCGATGACAATGCTATAATAAGAAAAAATCGTCGCTAGGTGGCGCAAGGGCGCAAGGATCGAGATATTCACAAAATCATATTTGTGGTCCGATTTGGCTCCTATTTGGAACACATAATACATACAAGAATAGAAAGCGACCTATGAAAAAAATCGCCGCTAAGTGGCGCGAGGATCGAGATATTCACAAAAATCCTATTTGCGGTCCGATTTGGCTCATATTTGGAACACATAATGCATACTAGAATAGAAAGCGGCCTGTGAAAAAACCACCGCTAGGTGGCGCAAGGATCGAGATATTCACGAAAATCGTATTTGTGGTCCGATTTGGCTCATATTTGTAACACATAATACACACAAGAATAGAAAGCGACCTATGAAAAAAATCGCCGCTAGGTGGCGCGAGGATCGAGATATTCCCAAAAATCCTATTTGCGGTCCGATTTGGCTCATATTTGGAACACATAATGCATACAAGAATAGAAAGCGGCCTGTGAAAAAAACGCCTCTAGGTGGCGCAAAGATCGAGATATTCAAAAAAATCGCATTCGTGGTCCATATTTGGAAACACATAATACATACATGAATAGTGATCTATGATGTCCGATTTGGCTCATATTTGGAACCAATATTACATATCTAGAGTCCGGTAGAAGTGACATCAAAATATTTTGGAGTTGGAGAAGGGACAAGCATACGTGGCGCAGAGTCGAGTAAAGTCTTTGGAAGGATTATGTATTGAGGACTTAGATTGTAACAAATTGACAGGAAAGTGTCCTTGTAATAATGAATCACAAATGAACTAAATAGAATGAGAAATAATAGGCAATTAAATAAAGACCATAAAACTTGAAAATAAAATAGTTATTTAAGTTAAACGGTTTTATTGAAAACAATACTTACGTGAAGTAATAATAATACTAAAAGCTAGAAAATAATTAGGTAAATCCTAAGTACTAGTCATCACACTCCTCATCAATCTAGGGCGTTGATCAGACAATTAAATAAAAACGTTGGACGCGTAAAATTTCTATTGATAGTCATATATAAGACCAACTGAACCTTAATCAGGTTATGCTACGCCTTATATTTTTAGAAATTTCAACGGCATAGATTGATGAGGAGTGTGCTGACTATTACCTAGGAACAACCTAATTATTTCTAGCCTTTAGTATTATTATTACTTCTTGTAAGTATGTTTTTCAATAAACCGTTTAACTTAAATCTTTTTTTTTAAATTATTTTATTTAGTTTTTATATATAAGAATTATTTTTTTTATTTTTCTTCTTTCTTTTTTTAAATTCGCAGATATAAAAAGACAAATTAATAAATTTTGCGCGACGGCGGACGGCTATTGTCGGTTAGCGAACGTTTGAGTGGGTGGGCGGTTTTAAGTCAATTAAAAAAAACTAGAAAACGATGGTGGCCTGAGGGCGGTGGTTGCCATCAAACATAGCTGAGCTGCACTTAGTCCGAAAATTGGATCATGTCTTCAATAATCGCTATTAGAATTGCTTTGTTTTTCTCGTTCCTTTTCACCTGTTATTGTTTTTTGATGTAGGTTTTTCATTTGTTGGCGTGAAACGAATTATAATAATATTTTAAGGCATACATTTGCACAGTCACGTCTTTAAGTTTCACCCCAAATGGAGTAATTATAACTTCGTTGCCAAGCATTTGAGAGGCAAGTACTGCGTCAAAAGCCTAAGACAATTATCTGAAGCGTTTATGCCCTCAGGGCAAAAGAAGCGTATGTTAGAGTTTGTTTTTATTAGCTCTTCATCGCATTTTGCTATTGAGCCCGCACAACAAGCGCAAAGAAAACATTTTTTGCAAAAGCCCTTACAAGGCACTGCAACAGCTTCACTCCTTCTAAAGGCCTTGTCTTATTTTACAAAATGATCATCCATGCTTAGATTGTTAACTGACACCTATAAAACTGAAATAAATAAAACGCTAGACAAAATTAAGACAAGCAAAGGAAAACTCGTCCAAACATGTCAAGCGCAAGTTTGTTTATGCATTGACATATCCTGTATAAGGCTTATTCGTAGCATCAGAAAGGCTAATAGTTTACATAGCGAAACTAGTTAGAGATTTTTGAGTTTCGAGTGGAGTCTTCAAATTCTGTCAATGACGAAAAGCTCAAGTGTTTGCCGAACCACTGCCGAGGGACGACCCTGCTTAGCAAACTTTTTCCTAACTCAAAAAAACGTCTTCAAGATTGTTCTTTTTTCCGCAACTTGAATCTAGGGCCTTCGGTGTGGTAGGCTGAGCATGCTTCCACCAAACCACGGCGTCACGATTTATCCCAAAAATTGTATGTTGAAGATCGCTTAGTAGTTTAATTTATTATTTTAAGTAATTGTTTGGCCGCATCGATGCTACAAACAGGCCTTATACGTAAGAACATATCTCAAAAACTTGTCAATACATAATATCTTAATTTAACATTTGAGAATTCATGAGCTTATAATAATTGAATATTCAAATACCATGTTTGTTTAAGAGAAACTGAAAAGAAAGAAACATTACTGAAGTAGTTAGAAAATAGCGCTTCTAACTCATTTGGTGAAAGGAAAAGTATATACATACTGACATATATGTATATATGAAACCGCAAAATCACAAGTGTGTGTGTGTATGTGTTTGTGAGAATTTTGTGAACCAAGCATGAAATCGAGCGACTACTGATTTTTATGAATCCCTTTCGTCTCCAAAAAGGACCAGTCGGGGCAATCGTAGGGCCACAAAAGCGACTCTTCCTGGACTCAATTTGAGTAACGATTTTTTTGAACGGAAAGCGCAAGTGTGCGTGTGTGTGAGAATTTTATGAAACCACATAAATATGAAGATTGGCCATTTTGTTTATCTTTTTATTAGGATGTAAGTTTGTATTTACATTCTGACATATATATATATATATGTACGTGGAATTTTATGAAACCACATAAATATGAAGATTGGTCATTTTGTTTGTCTTTTTATTAGGTTGTAAGTTTGTATGTACATACTGACACATATATGTACGTGAGAATTTTATGAAACCATATGAATAGTTTTTAGATTTTTAACTAAAGTTCATAAGTATTGGGAATGTAGAAAATTTAATGATTTTATATTATATATATTAATCTTTTTCATGAAATTTTGGTTCCTTTATTACACAGCTCTGCGGTTTTTGTTTGTATTTTAATAAAACGTGTTCTCACACTGATTACAACCATTAGGCCCCTTAAATATGATAGCATATAAGCACAATTTTTTTTTAATTTTCTTATATCGGAGTAATGCGAAATACAATTACGTGCATCTACTATTTCCTTATATGAATTATCAGCAAAATACAATCTTTCTTGTGTAATCCATTGGATGAATATATAAATGGCTCTGATAGACATGATCTCCATTCATTTATCATAGAATAAAAAAATATTCGATGTTCATTATCAATTAATTTCTTCTTTTTTATTCTAGTACCTGTTTGACACTGAATTAGAAATTATAACACTCTACTATTAATGCGAAACTGCACGGTATATATCAACAACCCACAAAATACACACCCGGTGGATACATCCATCCATGGGAGATTTGTTCCAATGTATATATCAACAAACCGCAAAATACATACCGATAGACACATCCATCCATATACATACATTTAGAAAGATAAGGGCTACTTGTCTCAATGTATATAAATTTGACATCTTTTCGGTAAAACATGTATTAAATTGTTTAAAGCAGTTCAGCACCCATCTATATTTCAAGATAATCATTTTATAAGGATTTTCAACCATTTTTAACCAGGAACACTTCTAATAAACAGTAATAAACTATAATACTTATATCGTTACTTCTCTAGTATCCCCTTTTTTTGTGTGTTACGTGGAAGAAGGAAATGTTTTATGCACTAACCGGGTTGTTAAGCCTCGGTGCTACTTTGTGTAGCAGCGAGCCTCTCCGAGTGTAGGACTCTCTTTTTTTCTTCATTGACAACCTAAACCTATCCTCCCACGGCCTGCCCATTTTCCGCACCTGCGCGCTACGTGAGCTCTTTGGATACTCTCCCGTTATTGGGCTAAGCAACCATCTTGCCGTTTAGTGAGGAGAATATTCAGGGCCGTCGCTAGACTTAAATTTAAGGTAGGGCAGCGTTGGTTTAAAGTAGGACGGAAGTAATGACAACGAGACATGGCATCCAAAATCAGTCAGCATGTATATCACTTATCTCTATGTCAGTGACGTACATTTAATACCTATTTGTTGACACATAATTATTGTGACAGTACATAAGCAATACTCATTGAGAATAAGCCAACAAGATGGTTGAGCTTCCAGATTTAGATGTGGAGATCCACGTCTAAGTTCGAGTGAGTGCTGGGTGGGAGACACGAGTAAATAGATATGACCAAAAGTACCATTTCAGTTTATTGTTTCTGCAAACTTATTCTAATAATAAACATAATAAAAACATTCAAAACAGCTGAATCCTGCCGTTCGCCATGTTATTAAAAATGCGAAGAACTTCGTTCAGATCAACCGATTTTGTTCTCTTTTTCTCAAAGGCGAGAAATACATACCAGCCATTCTCTCGTGACCCCTTGACAGCCTTTGAGGCCTATTGATTGCAGTTAGTGTTGAAAAGGTGTTTCGCACACTGCAGTACTACATCCTATGGTCGCTACAGATGCAAAAAGTTCATATGTGTCTTTAAACGCTTCTCGTTGCTGTACAAAACTTGCAGTGTATCTTCCATTATATCTTCGTTACGACTCAAGTAAGCCTTAACCACACTAGCCTCTTCTCTTGATGAAATTTTTAGACCTGAAAAATTATTTAAAATTGAAAATTGAAAAAGGACGAATTATCTTGATAATGAAATATTTTGAAACTTACCCAAATGTTTCAGTGGCTCCATTTTATCTATATCCAACTCAGCGAGACTTGCAATCGAATGATTAGTATCATCATTGTCCGAAAACCTTCTTTGTAATTCAGAAATTAGTATGTCCAAAGTTTCGAAATACTCAGACTTAAAAGGCTCGTCGTTCTCTTCTACATTTTCTCTGGTGGTGAAAGAGGAGGGGTCACACATGAAATAGTCATCCATCCGATTCGGTTTTCTTAAATGCCTCTGTGCCCTAATTTCTGATTCGCCGGAGTCGTTGCTTGTTAAAGACTTAGCTTCTTCCAGAATTTTATTATACATTTGATTTGATCTCAGTTTTCTTATTTCACTTTCGACACACTTGATGACTGCTATGGCGTCTTTCAATCCAGCGCTCAGTGCTTGCAAAGCTGCGTCTGTAGGTTGTAGCGTGGATAAGATTTTTTTGGCCACAACCGTGGCCATTCGGAATTCCAGATTAAGCATAACTTTTTTAATACCTATACTCTTGGCGACGTCATCACCGTTGAATCTGCCATTTTTAATTTCTTTTAAAGTCTGCAAAATCGGTGAATAATTATCGTATACAACTTTTGTAACTGCCAATTGTCCAGACCAGCGTTGTTCGAGGAGACGTCCAATCCTTGTTCCACCATATAAGCAGCTATTTTGCCATGATGGAAGAATTCATGTAACATGATACATTGATCAAAAAATAAACGAATGAAAGTCATTTCTGAGATAGTCCTGATGACTACCAGTGCAAGCGATGGTTATAGCAGTGAACGTAAGGAATTTGCCGGCCCAATTCATTTTGTATTCTAGCCGCAACTCCTGAAACTTTCCCACTCATTACACTCGCATTAGCATTGGCTAAGTATGCGAGAAGGGTCATTGTTATTTTCCGTAAGGGTATTTAATGTTAATTTCGCAAAAGTGGCTGCATCAAGCTTTTCAGTCATCGCAACCATCAGCAACGACTCATTCACGACACCACGCTTGAAGTAACGAATTGCTAATGCAATATTTTCGCGATTATTTTTATCTCTCGTCCCGTCTTCCATTAGAGTCAACCATTCCACATCTGATTCATTAATATCGTTGACAACCGAACTTCGTACTGCCTGAAACATTGCTTGAATTATTTGATTTTGAATTTGAGGTGAACGATATGTTGCGTTTCGTAGTATACAAGTGAGAATTTCGTTCAAATTTGGATCTTTCATACATGTGTAATCAAATAAATTCTGAAATAATCCTCGCTCTTTTTCTTCCTCTAAAATATAATCTCCACGCAAAGCTAGTTCATTGACAACTATAAATTGGATTACTTCAATAATAGGCTTCACGTAATACCTATATTTTTCTAATACTGTTTGATTTATTAGAGTTCCAATACTGCACCATGTAGATATTCCTTTTAGGTTATCCTGCCACATCGACATCGCTTGAATATCCGAATTTGATTTTTCATATTTTGGAAAACCAGTTTTAGAATCTGTGGCATTTTTCCAAGTTCTAAATCCTGTGGAAGTGTACGACGTTTGTTTGCTTCCATGTGATAAAATTTGCTGACATGGATAACAAAAAGCAGCATCTTTTTCGACAGAATACTGCAACCATGTATAGCGCCTGAACCAATCGGAAACAAAGGCCCTTTTATGTTGTTTGGGGTATGTGTCTAAAACAACTTGTTTTATTGGTTCTCCGATTTGTGCTATATCTGAGGGAATATCCATGCTAACATTACCAACATGTGTTGACAAACCTGTTTTCATGGAAGAAGAAGTAGCGGTTGCATTTTGTGCTTCCACCTGTTTTGAACAGTGAGGTTCTTCGTAGTCAGTTTTGTCTTCAACTCTTCGTTTTTTTTTCCAAAGAATGCCCGTATATCCATCGCCAAATCAATAAATGTATGACAATTGTATTGATTTTTGTCTGAAAAAAACTTTACCGTATACTTGTTGAAAGCCATTTATCGTGGTGAATACGAACGCTTGGTCAGTTTTGGCAATTGATAAGCATATGAATAGAAATATAATTAATGGAAGATATGCGACCAACCGCCATACGTAAATAAGCGAGAGACAGAATTAAAGCCGAAAATATTAAGAAAAAATTAAATGCAATAGAAAAGTTAATTTGGCAAAACTTCTCAAGAGCTTTTCATAGCGATATCTCGAAAATGGTTGAAGATATTTCGATGAGTGTATGTCGGGAAATCTATCCATAAGTAATAGCAAGATGGGATGATAACTAGGCCTACTTTTATATATATAACTGAAAATATACGGGGTAGCTTCGGAACCTGAAAAACAAAAAGGATAAAGCTCTAAAATTTTTGAAACACGTCTCTTTTCATATAAAAACATATCTTACAATATGTCTCCTTCGATTATGTAATACCTAAGAGAGCTATGATCCTTAAATTTGGTATGTGAGTCGCCTGTAGGTATGCACGCAAGTCAAGGTGAGAAAAAACAAACTCTCGAAAACGATTAAACGATAACCATAGAAAATTTCTAAATCTCCATCGAGTAAAATGTTTTAGATTAGCACACAACCTTAGAAATCAATTCCGCGCTTTTGGTGTTGTTCGCTCACAGTGAGATTAGTTTTTGTCAGAAAAGTGCCGAAATGAACTATTCCTTTAACCAAACTAGACAAATTCGATAGTCTGATTTAATTATATCTGTGATGCAGAGGGATTCTCCATACCTTACATTACAACGCAATCATTTTTTATCTCAAACTATTGCAAAAAATTTAATTATAATAATTCATCTCACGTGTTGGCCTTTTTAAGGTAGATCATCTAATTATAGTAGGGCATATCTAGCTACGGGCCTGATAATATTCCTTGCATATCTGCTGACAATGTCCCATCTGTCACATTTATGGATGACGCTGCCCGGGGATAGGTCACCTAGTGCTACTTCTACTCTTCTTCGATGCTGTGCGAAGTGATCACATTCGAAAAAGTTGTGGCGTACGTCGTCTATGAGCCCACAGTATAAGCACTCGGATTTTCAACCTTGCCGATCCTGTGGAAATATTCCCGGAAGTAGCCGTGGCCACTTAAAGACTGCGTCAGGTAGAAGTCGTCTTCTCCATGTGGCCGTTCTAACCACTGCTCCATCTCGGGAATCAGTTCCCTGGTCTACTTGCCTGCAGTACTGCAGCTCCATTGCCTGTTGCCAGCGTCGGATAGAACCTTTTCGCGCCTGCGCGGCATCAACATCTCTGAGTACTTCTCCCCGGAGCTGGTAAATTGATTTCCTCTCCTCAGCGAGAAGATGTATCGGTATAGTTCCCGCAATAACAGAACTGCGTCTGCGGATACCGTGCGGTAAGCTGAGGCAATTCCTAGCGCCCCTCTGCATTGGACAGAAGTAATAGCTGCTCGGTACTTTCGGATTTCATTGCATCCGCCCAAATTTTCGCACTGTACAAGAGTATAGAATCCGAAGCGGAAGCAAGCAGCTTTCTTATACATGGCCATGGCCCGCTTATGTTGGCAATTAATTGACTTAAGTATCCTATGGTCTGTGCAGTTTTCTCATAGGCTCCTTGAAAATGTTCCGAGAAGGTTAGCTTGCTGTCTAGCATCACCCCAAGATATTTCGTGGAGCTTCGTGTTTGTATTTTTTGTTCCCCAACCATCATATTGATTAGGGTGGGAATTCGATCGCAGTTTTCGCCGTCGCAAGCTGAAGTCCCATGGTCGCTCATAAATCTATTTACACTGCGCATTACTTGGTTTAATTTAAGCTGCGCCAGCACGCAGTTCCGTGCTGTAATTACGGCAGCCACGTCGTTGCGAAAGCGACAAGAAAAGAACCTTCTGGCATGTGCAAGTGAAGGAGGCTATCATACGAAGCATTCCAGAGGTCGGGACCTAACACCGATCCCTGGGCTGCTCCGCCTGTTATCCCCACCTTTCTCTGACCTTGATTTGTTTCGTACGTGAACCTGCGATATTTTAGGTAGTCCTTTGATATGGCTAGTAGATAAGGAGGTACCTTAAAAAAGTGTTTTAGCGCATCGAGTATGTCGCCCCACCTGACGGAATTGAAGGCATTTTTCACGTCCCAGCGTGACCAGTAAGACAACCGTCTAGCTTGATATGGCTAGTAGATAAGGAGGTACCTTAAAAAAGTGTTTTAGCGCATCGAGTATGTCGTCCCACCTGACGGAATTGAAGGCATTTTTCACGTCCAGCGTGACCAGTAAGACAACCGGCCTAGCTTGGTGGCACGCGGTTTCGGCTTTCCTTACCGCATTTGTAACCTCGTGTCAAGTTACATTTTTCATAAATACCCTCTGTATTGAATTTCATCTAATTTGAATACTATTAAATATGACCCTGACGGACCAACGACAACACTGACAATAGCAACGGACAAGAGAGACCGAGTCATTGTTTACTATATAGTTTGGCAGCTTAAATAAAGCTTATGTTGCGAATAGAGTGGAAGTCAGTGGACTAGGCAGTCGAATGTCATACAATGAAGGAATTGATGTTCGGAGTTTTTTTCAAAATTTGCCCGAAATCCTGAATCACAACGAGAGTGTAGTTAAGTACGAAAATGAAAAAATGTAGTTAGGTTTTTCTCCTTTTTTAGCAGGAGCTCTTCATTTTAAAAATGTAAAATACAAACCAATGTTCATTCTATTACTATTTTAGCAGGAGATTTTCATTTTAAAATGTAATATATAAGCCAATGTTCCTTCTATTACTCATTTTATCTATGGAGCTTCACATGCACTTTATAAAAACTTGCTTTTTATTTTTACGAACTTATTCCTCAATGAAAATAAATGAAACACGTATTAATGTAAGCATTAATCATGTTTTCTTACTTCTTAAATGTTCTTCTTAAATATTATAAATGTGTTAAAAGTAGCAGGACTAACATAATATTGACAATCTGATATGTCAACTACTTTATATAATAAAATGATTTCATAAATTGCATGCATTTTATACATATGCATTATATTTAAAATTTTCTCTAACTATTCGTTTTGTGCTGATTAATTTTGCTTATGCATAACTTTCTTTGCTATATAAGCTAACATTTCCAGGGCCGTTTTTCACCATCTTCGGTGAACGCTAACAACACCTTTATTTGAAAGAAATCGTTCAGTGATTCGTCAAATAAGGTTACTTTAATATACCGGACGTTAAAAGTTCCCCTGTCACATGAGGAAAAATGAAATACAACTATTTTATAACATGAAGATAGATAGAAAATTTATTGCGGATTGCACTGCGACCGTTGATCTATTGTGCCCTCATCAGATTGCGTCGCGTTCTAGGAGTATATGTTCCACCGTCTCTCCTGATCGATCACGAAATCGACATGAATACGAAATTATGTTTTTTATTTAGTTGAACGGCGACAGAAAATCGGTTTTTTTTTCTAAAATGCAAGAAACTTCAAGAAGACGTAAGTTTTTAATTATTTGTGTGTTGCTTTGACGTTGGTCCGCATTGCTTATGGATTGAATCAATTATAGCACGTGTGTTCAAAGTCAGATGCAGACGCAACGGAAGTGCCTAAACGACGCAAAAGTCACCTTAAGCGTATTTGCTTTAAGTGTTATTCATCAATATTTATAAAAATGTTAGGTCTCCTAAAAAGTTGAACTTAGGCAAGATACACAAGAGGCGTAGCTTCGTAGACGCCTGCAAATATGGCATGGAGCTAAGATCTCTCTACACCTCAAGATTGCTTATGCTGTGCCTAATACACGTCTATGAGCTACGCCTCGTGTGCATCTTCTCTTAGATTATATTTCAAAGAAATTTTTTTAGCTTTAAACTTGTTCATAATATTCATGTACATGTCTACTACTATGGCAGTCGCTTGCATACTACTATTTCATTAGTTTATTTAGTTCGAAAAATGCACACCTATCACGTGCATTCTCAAATACGGTTGCTATTTGGGACCAAAATTTATCGAAAAAAGGACCAGACCTCAAAAAAAAGGACCAAATTTTAGTTTATTTTATTGGTATACAAACAATTCGTAAGGTACTAGAGTATCGTATTTGTTGTAAAAAGCGAAAATTGTAGATGTTTCAGGGGTGTCCTATATAAAATTTTTAATAAAGGAGACACTTGGCTTTAGTTCAAACTGCACAAACAAAAATAAAGTGTACCTTTAGGTATCACATTTTCAAATTTTTAGGATAAGACTATGTCTTTCACCAATCTCACGTATGAACCTAGTTTTGCTTGATTGCAATGAAATAAAATGTATAGCGCAGTTAGGTTTTAGTAGAAACGGTTAAAAAATTTGCATTGTGGCAAACTCAATAAATCGTAAATGAACTAAGCAATTGTGTTAATGCTATTTATTTTATAGATGCTTTCATTTTCATTCCCAGTTTTAACTTCATACTAGAGCCTAGATTCAGTAAGTGTGAGTTTTGAACTCAGACTAAAAATGAAGCGTCTTAAAAGTTTTAACTGTATAATAATTGAATCCGATCGAAATATCTAAACACTAAAACAAGTCTTTTTCTGATAGAGTGCGTTGTTTCATCAAAAATTAATGAAAATGTGTTTGTCCGAACATTCAACACTTCATTTTTAATGCCTCGCCTAATTATCTCTCAAGTGAAATGTCACTGTTCTGCTAACATTTTATTGATAGAGCAATTTTCGTGGTAAGAATTCCATTGGAATAAATTGAAAATTATATGTGGATAATAGATTAGCGGCAATTTTTTCGGCAGTGTTTTGCATTTTTGTTTCAGTAAAAAAGAAATAAAAGTACCAAACCGTGCCGAAAAAGAACCAAATTGAGAAAAAAGGACCAATGGACCATATAGGGGTGGAAGGGAAAGGACTTAAGTGGCAACTTTGTTCTCAATGCAAGCTTCCACATCAAATACATATACATATAAGTACTTCGACATTACGAAATACCATGTCGCGTGTGAGTAGTATTTTTGCATAAAAGCTTTTTGACCACCACATACGACAGATTAAGTAAAAATTTCACAAAAATATACATTTTTTCGAAAAATCACACAGAATATCCGCAGTCATTGTACGAATTTAAAAAACAATGAGAATGGCAAATACGAACGTGTATGAAATGTAATGTTAAAACGTATATGCACATGGTTATATTTATATGCACGAAAATGCTTTAAATCATGAAATTGTTAAAATAAAGTCAAAAATAATGATAAAAACTTGAATATAAATAAAACATTCTTTTAATAACAACAAAAAGCCTTATATATTCTATATATATGTATATAAATTGGTAAAGATTATCTCACTTTAAATTTAAGCTAATATCTAAATTTTTTTTTGGAACTGAGCCGAGAAATGTGCGTGGTGAATGTGCGAATTTTACCGATCAGCTGTTAGTTGCGCTACTTGGTAAATTTACTATGGACCGAGTAGTTGTGCGAGTTGAGGTGAACCGTGAACAATCGTATTTGTAATAATCTATTTTACCTACTATTAAAAATTAAATAATTAAACGCAGTGAAATATAAATCGCGTGAGTCTCTTTATTCGGCTATCTTGACAATTTTCAGAGTGGGATAAAGATCCAATCTGTGGGAAAAGATCCAATTTTTTAAGCTGAGGAAAAATATGCAATTGCGAGTAAGCAAAAGAAAAGTACGTGTACGCGAGCGTTGATAAGGAGAAGAAAAAAAACGTGTATATACTCGCGAATAAATCTTAGGAAAAATGGTGTGCGAAATCTTAATGAAAAGATGGACAGAATCGCTAATTTAAATGTGGTACAACTTCGGGAAAAGTTGCGCGATGCGGGTGCCTACGTCAG
>JARSSU010039894.1:0-30103 GCA_029619165.1 Eurosta solidaginis | reverse complement strand
CCTTCTAGTATTATATATAAAAGGCAGTAACAGTAAGGCACGACAATCTGTTTTTTTTAAGCAAACTATTGGTTGTGAAGTATCAGTGTATAGTGAAGTACTTTAATAAAGGCCATTTTGCATTATTGAATATTGGAGTTGTTTATTCAACAGTTTAGCGATACGAACGTAGCAGAGATTTAGATAAGCGAATTGCAGTAAATTCGTTACAATTGATGTCAGAAGCGTAATTGTTGATAAATTCTGGAGATTTCGAATATAACTATGGACATAGCAAGTTAATGTGAACTGAAGATCCAGCACTGAAGAAGGAGATGTTGGCAGAGCCGTGTGCATGATACAACCGGCAGTTAACTAGACTCAGCGACGACTACGACAGGCAATCGAACTTAGAAAGGAGATGGACGTGGAGCAGTATTGTCTTATCTAATGATGCGCGCATGAGACATACAAATGCGAGGACTGGAGAAATGAAACACGCCATAAGAAAGAAATGTGTTTTGCATTCGATTCACAGACCTGAACATGATATTCATATCATATTCAGTTATATCAGCTCTATGATATTACATGACAGACTTACGAGACATCTCGAAGAGATCGGTCTGGCATGGGCCCATCAATTATAAAAAGGGTCATTATGATGACGAGCGGAAGCATGAATGCGCTATCATGAGTTCCACAAACGAGGACATGCTTTCAGGAGAGGACTCATAAAAAATAGACATTCTCATGCACCCACAAACACAAAGCATAACTAAAGCTTAGACTAGTAGCATCATAAAAGTACACTCTATTAATTTGATGAGATTATAACTAGCAGGCTACCATAATAAAATTGCATATAAAGCGTACTGCGATCCGCCTAACATAGCCGCGAAACATACTACCATGTATTGTGGAGATCTCAACCAATGTAAAATACAGATCGACTGGGTAAGTTAATACGCGAGTAATACAAAAGATGAGCATCTACAGTTGAGTTCGCTCAAATATATACAATGTTGAAATGTGAGCAGCTTATCATATATATAAGCCTTTCCGCACTATTTGTGGAAAGCAAAATATAACATCCACAAATAGAATGGAGCATCCAGTCGAATCTGATTATGCGAACTACAGAGTTATCAGTTGTGTCATTAACGAATCATCAGTGCGAGTTCAAAAGATGACTGTATTCCGAGTAGCGTAGATTCTGTTTATGGCCGATACTAAGAACTCCATCCTACCTTTCGGTGGCATTCTCCAGCTCATTACAGTCCTGTCTTGCGAAAATGGTAAGAAAGAAGACAGAGATCAAAAACTCTAGCGTCGAAAAGTACACTATATGCAGGCATGTTTCAGAGCGAGAGACGAAACATCATAGTGGGCTCAAACGCGGACGTACTAACACGAGAAATTTCTTTAAGATTTGTGAGAGGTACGCATACCACCATATTTGAGAAGTAGCCAGTTGAGGGAGGTATCATCACAATACAGGAACATTACAGATAATATTAGGATGTGATCCATGCAGCTACATGTCGCATGAAGTACTTACCTTGGCAATACGAATGAAACCCCTGCTGAACAATAATACGCTCGGCCACACATTTGGATCATTTTGTCATAGAAGCCGTAGCCTAACTCCAAGCTGGATTCACGCGCTCTACATATGCGCAGCGATACACACTGTTATAAACTGTGGCAGCTAGACCGGCCTGGATAATGGCTACACGTCAGCCCAACCGCATACTTCCGAACATAATCAATGACGTTCGAATCAGAAGAGAACAGTTGGATTTTATTGAGATCGGAGGAAACATGCAGCCTACTTCTTCTTCTAACACACCGAGTCTGCAGCATTTGTCATTACGGCCATCAAAGCGCTCCGCCTAGATAGCCCCGCCTCAACTCATGTAGCGCATTATTGACGCACGCTCAGTGTTATTATCGATGTAGGCGCGGAATAGTAAGTGAAGAGCGCAGAGGTAGCGCCACAATCAGTATCGCACACGAATAGTAGCAGTATCACTATCAGCCATGTGCTGGCCATGCAAGCTAGGCATAGAGTGTAAGTTGTTAGACGGCGCGCAATGCGACTGCGGCGTAGAGGAAACTAGCGAGATAGAGAGATAGTCGAGGTAACACTGTCAGCTACGTCAGAGTTGGCTATGCTATAGATTGAGTAACGTCTAGAGGCATAAATACTGTCAACAGTGCCAAAAACACTCTTTGTGACCGAACTATATCAGCTGTCACTATAATAGATTTCTTATTATTGCTCATTCGCAATTTGGAGCACCATTATCACGGATATTCTGCTTGCCGGCATCGCTAGCTCTGACAGATTATCTTTGCTACATTCTTTGCTCTACCTTTAATCGCATTTTCATTTTGTTATTGATTTTGTTTTTGTTTCTGTGTTTGCCCGCACTATGACGCAGATTAGTGAGCTGTGATTATAACGAGGAAAGCGCCACCAGCAACACATTCATCGTAAAGCTTACATAAATTAGTAGCTCAGAGCCCGACAAGTTCCATTTCACCTAATAACCGGTTTTATCTGCTTGTAGAGAGTGTATGTACGCACTGCACCGGCCTGCTCTGCTCGCAGACTTTCCAGTTCGGCAAGAATAGTTGATAACACTTGATGTAGCTCATTATCATTTGCACAATTTATTTGGGGCTCATGCTGTTGTTGTTGTGGTACGGCGAGAGCGTTACTCGGAGACAGACCAACGTCACGATGAGCAGCCGCACACTCGCCACAAATATAAATTTCATCAGGGCATTTGAAATAATCCAATCAGCAGCCACAGTGCCACACACAATGCAAGTGATATGATAAACTTTTTGCACTGTCTCACACTGCACACTGCTTTGAGTGCGTTCAACTTTATTTCCACAAAGGCAAGGCATAATTGGGAGTAAATCAAAGTTAGACAAATGGAACTATGTATGTATGTAACACGTTGAAAAAATAACCATAGAGGTTGACTCAAGCACAAATCGATTATATAATTGATTGTTTAAAATATCAAATGTTTTATAATTCATGCATTTGTGTTACACAAAATTGATTGTATCAAGTTAAATTTGCAATTAGTATTCGCAATACACAAATTAACAGACAGAGCAAACGAAAAACAAAGACCATGAGCTCGAGTAAAAACACGTCCGTACACGGCAAAGACTGTTGTTGATATATGCTGGCAATATCGGCAGAAATGTCCGAATGTCATCAGAAATATCCACCAACATGGCATCACAATTAGAATCCCAGGAGAACCGTATAACATCCAAGATGGAAGCACAGGAGACACGTATATCCGAAATGTCGTCGCAAATGTCATCTCAGCTGGAATCGCAGGAGAACCGTATAACAGCGAAGATTGAAGTACAAGAGGCACGATATCCGAAATGTGCGGCGAAAATTTCAGCACAGATATCATCGCAGCATCTCTGCTCAACTGGAAGAGCAAGAAGGCCGTATTTCCCCGAAGTTGGAGGCGCAAGATACAAAAATTTACAGTTTGAGGAAAATCGAAGCCGAGGTGATGCTCTGAGAGGACGTATCAGACAGTTGCAACTAAATCGCCCAGCAGTTTCAACGGGTAATCCAAAGGTAAAAACACCATCCTTTAAAGGTTCTGTTCCTTTCAGGTCTTTAAGCTACAATTTGAGAGGCCGCAACAGTGAATCACCCAGCGGGTAAGGGGGTAAGAATATACCCGCGGTAGGTATGCCTGTCGTAAGAGGCGACTAAAATACGCAGATTCAAGGGGTGTGTAGCGCAATATATAACTTCTCCAAACCCAATTGTCACCTCACCTATCCGCGGCGAATCCTGTTTCACTAACAGACGAGGCTCTGGCGACCCCAAGCTCCTCATGGAACTTGGGGGTGGGAGGGAGGGGATGGCCTGAAGGTATATGTGGCCACATAATCGTTCCCGAGGTGGTCGGCTAGCACCTTAATGGGTGCTGTGGTACCGGAGCGTACCGGATCTGTATCCGGCAAAGGACCATCACATCGTTAACACTCCCCAAAGCCTTCGGGGAGCAACCTATATCGCTACAACAACAACAACCGCAACAGTGAACAACTGGAATGCTGAAGATAAAGTAGCTCTACTGTTCATGGCATTGAAAGGGCCTGCAGCTGAGATTTTACAATCATTCCAGAGCGCGAACGGAACTGTTATGAAGCATTGATGGGCGCTCTAGAGAGAAGATATGGAACTGAGCATAGTAGACAGATATACCAAATGGAGTTACTGAACCCGCTTCCAGAGGCCTGGTGAAACATTGCAAGAGTTTACGTCGGATGTTGAAAGGCTGGCACATTTAGCGAATGCGGACGCACCCGTGGAATACACTTAAATGGGTAAAGATTCAGAGCTTTATAAATGGCATACGGGACGTCGAAACAAAGCGTGCTACATACGCAAACCCGAAGCCAACATTCACAGACACGGTGTCACAAGCTCTTATTCAGGAAACAGCGTCGCTTCTGTGTAAGCCAGTTTTCAAAGCACGCCGTGTGGAGTAAAAAGGCAGAGTGGGTAGACGCAATATTGGAGTCGCTGAAAGGATCGCAAAAGCGGAGTGAAAGAGTTATCAATGCTTCAAATGCGGGAAGCCCGGTCACATTGCACGTCACATTGCAATATCATAGATCAAGCGAAGTTGTTGTTGCCATATTCTCCTGCTCCGGGAAGGTATCGAACCCAATCCAGACCTGTGTCTGATCCCGGTCCAGAGAATGGTTTTGCTGCGTTTGCCCGAAAATATTCTTTTTAGGACAGTCACACTCTTGTCAGTGTCAGGTGTAAGCAATGGTTGCATCGGACGGGATGTTCTGGTCTAAATCCCGAAACCCCACATCCTCGAACTTTACAAATCTTTTGTGGCTCCTTGCTGTTCACGCCGAAGGCGTCCCGTAGTCTGCGCCTATAATCTATTTGATCGCGACATCGGCGCAGGGGCAGTGTCCTGGAACATCAATGCATATCTGTCCGGCCAGGCGATGTATATTTAGAAATCATCAACATCTACATTCCTCCTGTCACCTGTTGCCTCAGTGGATACTGTCTGACATCAGCGCACTACTCACTGGCGTATAATCGCATTATCTTTGGCGATTTCAATGTCCCACCACGATCTACGGCATTCTAGCCTACAGGCGGACAGCGAGTGTAAGTTTTACGTAAGTACTTGCCGACGTCGGCCTAACCTCACGGATGCACCAAGTACACGAGTCAAAGCAGGTTTGACCAGCCCCAAGGCTCGCTTACCTTGGTACCAGTCGACAATGTGAGTGGACACACCATCACCTTGATGGGGTTGGAAGCCTATCCAACACCTCTTCCATTCTATGGTCATGGCACCCGGTTGCAATGCAACTCCACATTCGAGCTGACCAACTTTTGCCGCATCGGATATCCACCACAGCCTCACGATGCTCCCAAAAGGGGTCTACCTCAATTGAGCAGAAACGGAGCAAGCTCCGCGGGCTATCTGCTCACCGTGGTACCACTTTAGAGTCTTGGTCTGACTTTCGCAGCCGAAGCCACTTCCGGTTGAGTATGCACCTACTTCGGACCGGCCTCCTAGTGGTGAGGTGAGGTTAGAACCTCCCACACATTCACGGGCACGCACACAATCCCCACGATCATCATGTGATCCGCCGTCTCCTCCGCTTAAATACCTCCAAAGCATGCCTATTGAGGCAAGTCAATAGTCCGACTAGTGGAGAGCGCCCCACTTACATTCACCCTTTCCCCTTCAAAACTCATTCCCCAACTGCCCATATCCCTGATGTCCGAGTACTCCGGACACTTACACAACACATGCACCCAGTCCTCACGCAACGCACCACATACACACCCCTCCGATTCGCTCAAGCTACTCTTATGCAGGAATGCATAAGAGAACATGACCCGTTAGCAGAAAGCCCAGACTCAGATTAAATGTGAAGTCTGACTTTCCGCCACAAATGAAACGTCCCGGATGTACTCGTACGTTACCCTGCCGTTGGGACTATTGTCCCAACGCTCCTGCCACTTCCCCTCTAACCTCCCCTTCTAACCGACGGTTATCTGCCAACGATCCACTCTCCACATTATCGTGGCGGCCCATTCAGCCTCCAACAGCGGCAAACTTGCCTTCTTCTCAGCCTGAAAGAAACAGCAAGCTGTTTAAATATCAGGTCGAGAGGGGTGCACCAAGAAGCACCTGCGTCGCAACCGTTGACACGGTACGACACAAGGGCAAGCATGGGAGCATCATGCCCCTCTGTATGCTTAGCACGCGACTCACACCATGAGCAGTCATGACCGTTCGGTACCATATGGCGGCCCGCAAAATTAGCGCAGGCTACGAATAGGCCACGATATATTGTACGAACGGCGCGGCGACTCAAGCCCCAGTCACTCCCGAATGAGGCGCCGTAACTGCCCCGAAACATTTTGCATCCTGTCCCTGACAGCATCCAAGTGTGGTAGGAAGTTCACCCATTGTCAGCGCCAGGTATTGACTTGAGTCGCATACCTGATGCTGACCCCGCCGATGCGGACAACGGTGGGCGATTCCGTGACAATCTGCCTTAAACAGCATCGTGACGGTTTTGTCCACCGAAATCTCTACTCCCACGTGAGCGCCCCAACCAGCCACTATTTCACATAGAGACTCGCTGGTGGGCTCAACGCTGGCGCGAGAATCCCCCCTCTACTAATAAGAGGTATCCGCATATGCGCAGAATTTGCAAAGATGCTCGAGTGTCTTAGCAGGGGAGTCCATCATCATGTTCCATATATATGGACCAAAGATGGATCCCTGCGGACAGCCTCGAGCCACTTCCCTTTGCACACTTTCACAGGTACCAACAACAGAAGCTCGTCTGTCCGAGAAATAGCTCCGTCAAGAGCGATTTCTGGGCAGCCGAGTTCCACTAACCGTTCGATAACCCTGTCCCAACGCAGGAAGTCAAAACGCCCGTTGAAGTCAATAAATATGCCTAAGACATATTTGGCACTTCTCTCAACACAGTCTTGAACATGCAGCCAGGCGTCTTCTATGCTGCGTCCTTCCCAAAACTGCCTATTCGACTGATTACCCCCAATTAGCTCCTGAAGTCGCTCAACCGTAACCCGCTCCAGTACTTTGCCAAGCACTGAAGAAGGCTGAACCTCGATAGGATCGATTAGCCCACGCCATTACAGCAGGCATACCATAATTGGGATGAAATTATGGTAGCTTAACCCCTCACACGCCCCCCTCTTCATCCGCAATGAATACTCTCGCTGTTGCCTCATTCATAAGATTGGCATCTATGTCACATGTCACTCTTACCCATGGGCCCATCGAATGTGTACCACCACTAACTCGATGCGTTCACAACGTGAACGCGAGCGGTGAGTACCCACTCGCTCAAAGCTTCTCCCCGTCCATGACTAGCGTATACAGGGGAGAACCCTGTATATTTTAATATGCCATATAGGTGATACAGCACTTGGCATCCATACCTATGATAACTGGCGTGCTACTCGCAAGTAGTAGCACCGTATCGAGATATTGGATATAGGTTTCCATGGGTTCACCAAACTTAAATATACGCTTGCAAAGATGGCTCTTCCAAAGCAACCCCGATGCTCACACATTTCCCCAGTCAGACGTATTCAACAATCAACAACAAGCATTCATAATTCGGCTCATTCACCACAATTGCAGCATTACCCCGAAGATCGCAAAAGGACCTAAACCATTCAGGCAAACTTCTCACCACAAAGATGTAAGAAAATAAATGTTTATTGCTTTAATTTTTCAAATTTGAACTGAACTTTATTGACTCTGTTGACATTATTATTCTACACCTCATTACATATTTTATTATTTTATAATTTCGTAATTTCCTTTGTACGAAGTCCTTATGAAGAAGGTTGAATTTTCCAAAATCGTTTGGCTCTAAGCGATATTAGTGACTATACGTCTACGTCGTCCCTCCTTTATTTCATTTATTCTTGGGTTTTCCCTTGGTTGTTGGTGGTACAATTGGTCCACTTTTAGAAGGATAACCACCACTACCTGAATATGCCTGTTCAGGCATTGGCTTAAAGTTACCACATTTACTTAAAAGAGGACCTCTAAAATGTGCAGCAGTACCATCCCGTAGTTTATTATCGTCCTTGCCACGTTGAGAAGGATCCTTTGCAAGGTCAGTTTGGCGAGATGAACCCTGGTTCACCATCAACACCGAAGCTACTAAGGCAACTAGTAAAGTCGTAAGAGCTCTCATTTCTATTTAGAGACAAAGTTAAACGAAGTTGAATATATAACTGTAAAAAGCTTGACAGCAACGGTCCTTTTATACGAAAAATTATTACTCCAAATTTTATGCGCACAAAAGAATTTACTTGGAAAAGATATAAACGTATTGAAATATGTTTATCTATTCATTAAGACTGTTTATTTAATATTGCAAGATAATGAGCAAATTAAAGATTTAGCCTTAATTATACTCAGTTGAGAAGAGCTCACAGAGTATATTAACTTTGATTGCATAACGGTTGGTTGTACAGGTATAAAGGAATCGAGATAGATATAGACTTCCATATATCAAAATCATCAGTATCGAAAAACAATTCAATTGAGCCATGTCCGTCCGTCCGTCCGTCTGTCCGTTAACACGATAACTTGAGTAAATTTTGAGGTATCTTGATGAAATTTGGTATGTAGGTTCCTGGGCACTCATCTCAGATCGCTATTTAAATGAATGATATCGGACAATAACCACGCCCACTTTTTCGATATCGAAAATTTCGAAAAATCGAAAAAGTGCGATAATTCATTACCAAATACGCATTAAGCGATGAAACTTGGTAGGTGAGTTGAGCTTATGACACAGAATAGAAAACTAGTAAAATTTTGGACAATGGGCGTGGCACCGCCCACTTTTAAATGAAGGCAATTTAGAAGTTTTGCAAGCTGTAATTTGGCAGTCGTTGAAGATATCATGATGAAATTTGGAAAGAACGTTACTCTTATTACTTTATGTCTGGTTAATAAAAATTAGCAAAATCGGAGAACGACCACGCCCACTTTTTAAAAAAAAATTTTTAATTCAAATTTTAAAAGAAAAGTTAATATATTTACAGCATATAAGTAAATTATGCCAACATTCAACTCCAGTAATGATATGGTGCAACAAAATACAAAAATGAAAGAAAATTTCAAAATGGGCGTGGCTCCGCCCTTTTTCATTTAATTTGTCTAGGATGCTTTTAATGCCATAAGTCGAACAAAAATTAACCAATCCTTGTGAAATTTGGTAGAGGCTTAGCTCCTAGGACGATAACTGTTTTCTGTGAAAAAGGGCGAAATTGCCCAGTTTTTATACACAGTCGGCCGTCTGTCCTTCCGCTCGGCCGTTAACACGATAACTTGAGCAAAAATCGATATATCTTTACTAAACTCAGTTCACGTACTTATCTGAACTCACTTTGTATTGGTGTAAAAAATGGCCGAAATCCGACTATGACCACGCCCACTTTTTCGATATCGAAAATTACGAAAAATGAAAAAATGCCATAATTATATACCAAATACGAAAAAAGGGATGAAACATGGTAATTGTATTGGTCTATTGACGCAAAATATAACTTTAGAAAAAAACTTGGTAAAATGGGTGTGACACCTACCATATTAAGTAGAAGAAAATGAAAAAGTTTTTGCAGGGCGAAATCAAAAGCCCTTGGAATCTTGGAAGGAATACTGTAGGTGGTATTACATATGTATATAAATAAATTAGCGGTACCCGACAGATGATGTTCGGATCACCCTGGTCCACATTTTGGTAGATATCTCGAAAACGCCTTCACATATACAACTAAGTGCCACTCCCTTTTAAAACCTTCATTAATACCTTTAATTTGATACCCATATCGTACAAACACATTCTAGAGTCACCCCTGGTCCACGTTTATGGCTATATCTCGAAAAGGCGTCCACATATATAACTAAGGCCCACTCCTTTTAAAAAAACTCATCAACACCTTTCATTTCATAGCCATATCGTACAAACAAATTCTAGAGTCACCCCTGGTCCACCTTTATGTCGATATCTCGAAAAGGCGTCCACCTATAGAACTAAGGCCCACGCCTTTTTAAAATACTCATTAACACCTTTCATTTGATACCCATATCGTACAAAAAAATTCTAGAGTCACCCCTGGCCCACCTTTATGGCGATATCTCGTAAAGGCATCCACCTATAGAAGTAAGGCCCACTCCCTTTTAAAATACTCATTAACACCTTCATTTGATACCCATATCGTATAAACAAATTCTAGAGTCAGCCCTGGTCCACCTTTATGTCGATATCTCAAGGCGTCCACCTATAGAACTAAGGCCCACGCCCTTTTAAAATACTCATTAACACCTTTCATTTGATACCCATATCGTACAAACAAATTCTAGAGTCACCCCTGGTCCACCTTTATGTCGATATCTCGAAAATGCGTCCAGCCATAGAACTAAAGCCCACTCACTTTTAAAACACTTATTAACACCTTTCATTTGATACCCATATTGTACAAACGCATTCTAGAGTCAACCCTGGTCCACTTTTATAACGATATTCCGAAAAGGCGTCCACCTATAGAACTAAGACCCACTCCCTTTAAAATACTCGTTAACACCTTTCATGTGATACCCATATAGTACAAACAAATTCTAGAGTCACCCCTGGTCCACCTTTATGGCGATATCTCGAAAAGGCGTCCACATATAGAACTAAGGCCCACGCCCTCTTAAAATACTCATTAACACCTTTCATTTGATACTCATTTCGTACAAACAAATTCTAGAGTCACCCCTGGCCCATCTTTATGGCGATATCTCGAAAAGGCGTCCAACTATGGAACTTAGGCCCACTCCCTTTTAAAATACTCATTAATATCTTTCATTTGATACCCATATCGTACAAAATAAATTCTAGAGTTACCCCTGGTCCACCTTTATGGCTATATCTCGAAAAGGCGTCCACCTATAGAACTTAGGCCCACTCCCTTTTAAAATTATCATTAACACATTTCATTTGATACCCATATCGTACAAACAAATTCTAGAGTCAGGCCTGGTCCACCTTTATGGCGATATCCCTAAATGGTGTCCATCTATAGAACTATGGCCCACTTCCTCTTAAAATACTCTTTAATACCTTCCATTTGATACACATGTCATACAAACACATTCCAGGGTTACCCTAGGTTCTTTTTGCAACATGGTGATTTTCCCTTACTTTGTTTCCACAGCTCTCAACTGAGTATGTAATGTTCGGTTACACCCGAACTTAGCCTTCCTTACTTGTTTGGAAGTTGTTTTTCATAACTTGAAGAAACAACATTATTTATTCACAACGACACAATGGAAACCTTAATTAATATTTTGTTCAATAAATAAAGGAAACACTGATAAACATCACATGACAGCCAGATTTATTTAAGTTTTAATAAACAAAATATTTTGTGCAGAGTAAGTACCGTTACCGTGTTCCATAGGTCTGTGCTCAGCTATCTATGGACGAATTGAATTTTTAGGTAATCAATGGTCTAAGGTCACAAAAATCAGCATTTCTCCAAATTTCTCGCTTTATCAGACTATTCCACTTTACATTCTCCTAAAGTTACGTCTGAGCACTGCTTTCATGAGGTCAACAGAAACGTTGTCACTGCGTGAAAAGCCTCCGGAATATTTGAATTTGATGATATTGATATTGTTGGCCTGAACAAACGCGCTGTGAGTTCTGCCTTGTCTGTATTAGATAAAGAACCAAAAACCGTAGGTCTTGCGGCAAATAGAGACAAGAGGAAGTACTTGCCTAATCCGAGATCGTCGTATTCGCGCCTTGACAGTCACTTCACTGTTGACGGATGTAAATTCGAGACTGTGAAGGATTTCGTCTATTTGGTAACCAGCATTAGCAGTAAAAACAATGTCAGCTTAGAAATAAAACGGATAATAACTATTACCAACAAATTGCCGTCAGTAGAGTTGTGCTTTTTCCTTCATTTCAGAGATTCGATTCTTTCGTTCTTTTTCTGATGAACGAACAAGTTGTTCTTTTTGTTCATCTGTTCCTTTTTGTTTTCAAGCAAATTTGTTCACTGCTGTTCGTACCCGCGAAAAAAGCCATTAAATATATAGGGGGGTGTGTATGCAGCAATGCTTTGTGTAGGTATATTTAAATGTGTTATGAATAAATAAGTTAATATATATATGTATAAATAACTTCAAAAAAAGTTACAAATTTCGGAAGATCCAGGAAATTGAAAGAGTACAGACACAAATTGTAAATATGAACTTTTCAAGTTTAATAAATGTAATAATTAGTTTCTTACAAAAGATGTTTTTTCATTAATGTATACAGTTTCGAATATATAATTTGATCGGACTAAAATACAAAGGAAATTAAACATAAACGTAGATGAAATCGGTTACATATTATTATGTAAAAAAGTTAGTTGTGACAATTTTTCAGGTAATAAAGGGGTTCTTCTGTCGTTAATAATTTGACCAGCGACTGAAAAAATTCTCTCGCATGGTACAGAAGTTGCAACCACACACAGTCGTTTCATAGCAAAGGTATGTAAGCGGGGATATATCTTTTTCCGCTTACACCACCACTTCAATGGATCATTTCCTCTACTAATATATTCCTCGTTTAAATACTTATGAAGTTCTCGTGTTGCTGCTACGGTTTTATTCGACGAAGAGGTTATCAAAGCAAATTCATAGTCCTACTCGTCCCAAATGCTCTGGCCCGGCTGAACAGTGCCCATGTTCTGTTGAAATATTTCAACTTCTTGAACCGTGGTGCTTTCTGTTGTTGCATTGATGCAAACCTCATTCTGCAACCTCATTCTTCAAACAATGTCTTTTGAATCGAGGGTCTAGTATTGTACTCTCTGCATATAAAAGGTAGTTTCTATTTTGGAAAAACGTGTCAACATCTCTGATTGTAATGCTCTTAAGACACCACGCACTACTTCCGATGTGGAAACTACCGCTGCTATGAATTTCTTAAGAATTTTACAAATTATAAGGACCTGTAAATAAAAAAAAACTCATAAAATATAAGCATAAATACACACATGCGTCTAGATCTTACAACCTTTGAAAGAGTAACATTCTGCTCAGCAGACAACTCTACAGTCACTTCATAAAATGGTTTCAATACAGGTATTATTTCTTCTATGGCATCCCACTCCTGCTGAGTCATACATAAATCAGGTTTAGTGCGAGGCAGAACTATGGCTAAAGCATCTTTAATCTTTAATAGACGGTCAAACATCTCATACGGGGAATTCCATCGAGTCTGCACATCATCTTCAACTTTAGTTCGGGCAAGTTTAGCTGCTTTTGCGTTTCATTTAGTTTCTGTAAACCACTAGAGCTGCGATGGAAAAACTCTACAATAGCTTTTGACTTTATTTTAATATTGTCTATTTCCAGCAACCCTTTTTGAACTATTAAGTTTAAGGTGTGCGCAAAACATGGGATTGAACGCCAGCCTCCTAATTTTATCGCTGCAATAATGTTTGGCGCGTTATCTGATACAACAGCAGTAATTTTGTTGGAAATTTCCCACTCATACATAATTTTTTTTAATGTCGCACATAGGTTGTCACTGGTATGGCGTTCCACACAAGCTATAAGATGTGATTTTAATAAACCCTGCTCCGGCTCTACAAAATGTGCGGTTACTGCAATATAACTTTGATTTGCTCTCGACGTCCATGCATCTGCGCTCAATCAAACAGTATTTGCCAAACGCACCTCGGTATGTAGTTTCGCCTTTAGCTCATTATAAATGTTTGACAAAATTGAACTTGATGAGCTTTTGCGCGTAGGTAGCTTGTATCCTGGGCAATGAGCGATCATTTCAACTAAGTTCTTGAACTGGGGCTCTTCTACAATGCTAACAGCATGATTGCCTTTCGCTACCATTTTAAGAACCTGAGGGTCAATTAACTCTACTTTGCGAGTTGGAGTTGGCCGCTGAATAAAATTAGTAATTATTTTTTGGTCAGTAATAGATATCATCGCAGAACTTGACGCTGCTTGCTGAGGATTCAACGATGATATTTCTTGACGAACGGCGACTAAATTAACTGTTGGGTGCTTTATCTTTAAATGCCGGGCCAGATTACTTTGTGAGCCACCTGAAATGCTCAATGTAGATTTACAATGAATGCACTTTCCACTTTTCCCGTCTTCACCAACAATAAAGTGGTTCCAAATCTCAGAACGCTTTCTTTTTGCAGCCATGAAATATATTTTAATTTTATGTTTATTATAAATACATAAAAGAACATAACTGTATCTTATAAGTTATAACTGTAGAACACAAGTGGTGTCAAAACATTTTTACAGAATTCTATGTTGCCATACATATCTTTTTGTAGCAGTGCCACACATATCTTTAGTGTAAGTGGCATCATCGACATTCGTGTTCACTATGAAATTCTACGTACATATATGTATGTATGAATTTACAATGTTCGCGAACGAGAAGAGAGAAAGAATAACATTAAATAAAACAAACTAAAAGAACAAATGAACTAAAAGACCAAATAGAACCGAAATCGAAGATCTAGTTCACTTGTTCAGTTGAGAGACCGGGTCAATTGAACAAGTTCAGAACGAAACGACCCAACTCTAGCCGTCAGTTATCGCTAAACAGAGATAGCAGGGGGACTTGTTATGAAAAGGCCAAAATCCCGTAGGCGGTTAAGCGCCAATAAATGATGATGATATTCCCGATCAATCTAAGTTTTTCAATGCACTCCCACTAAATAAAACAGTTTCACAGCTTTTAATATTTTAATTCACACAAAAAAAATAAATTGCAGTGCTAACACTAATTTTGGAGTCAGCGCTGTTGCTCGTTGTATTGGTTAGATTAGGTTGTACTGACCAATCAATAAAGACCTCACATAGACTGAATGTGTCCATAGTGTTACCAGAATTTCTTTGACGACCAAACGGAAAAACCCTAACAATTTGGTAAATTAATTTACAGTGCTAGTCAAGAATAGTAAATAACATATAAATAGTAACAATAGAATTAACAAGTAAATAAAACAATACAACAATAATATTAGTAAAAATAAAAACAATAGGGGGAAGGGAAAAACGAAAAACAAGATGACGAGATAATAAATTTTAATTAGCAAAAATACACAAATAGTTTCGGCTTAAAAATCATTATTATTTGTCTTAGTCTTGCGGGAAGAGCGTTCCAAATTGTACAAAAACATAGATGTTAAGTAATGATTAGATAATGCTAATGATTGCTAATTAACCTTCATTTGCGAAATTCTCTAATTCATTAAACAATTAGAAATAGTTCAACTAATTCCCATTAGATAATTGAAATTTTTTTTCTAATGGTAAATCTAATTGCAATTAGTTGCCATTAGCAAAAAAATTGGTTTACCTTTACAATTAGAAATCTAATTGACTTCTGCTAATGCAATTAGATATTCAATTAGCTCGAATTAGAATCAATTATTTTGATAAAGATAAATTTTTTTCAAAGAATGATTGAAGTGAACGAATAATGATGTAAATAAATATAAATAATTGATTCTAATTCGAGCTAATTGAATATCTAATTGCATTAGCAGAAGTCAATCAGATTTCTTATTGTAAAGGTAAACCAATTTTTTTTGCTAATGGCAACTAATTGCAATTAGATTTACCATTAGAAAAAAATTTCAATTATCTAATGGGAATTAGTTGAACTATTCCTAATTGTTTAATGAATTAGAGAATATAAACCAATTGCGTCAATTGCTAATTCTAATTGGAATTTAACATGTATGGTACAAAATAATAATAAATGTACGTAATCAATAACTGTTCAGTTTATCAAATCGCAAAATATGACAGAAATCCAGCAAACCTTGCATACCAAGTCACTGAAACTCCTATCCATTTTAATGATATAGTACATATCGATAGTTGGTTTCCATATAGTAATGTAATGTATCTAATCGCTATTGATAAATTTTCGAAATATGCTACTTTTCACAAGATAAATGATAGAAATTGGGTGGCCATATTAGAAGCTATTACGCAGCGCATACTTTATTTAGGAAAAATTAATAAACTAATATTTGACAACGACCGAGGTATATTACATAGCGCATTACGTTTATTTTTAAAAGAGCAAAAATATCGAAACGCAAACACCTACAGCGTATTACAAAACCGGAAACTCAGACATTGACATTAAATGAGCATTTAAGCAGGGCGGATTAACCCTAAACGGGGCCCTAGGCAACCATCAATTTGGGGCCCCTTTTTTCACGTCCGTTCCCTAAAAAATACAAACTTATATCATTCATAAAAATTTTATTGTCACAATGTAATAATATCAATAAAATTACTATCTACATTTTAAACATGTCGTTTTCTACATTTGTTTTCGGCAAATTCATCAATTATATTGTCACGGATATTAGCATCACTAATGCGGCAGTTACCCACCGACGTGTGCCGTACGTAAGGACGTTTGTCGTACGAAGCACGTTTGACCGAGCTCTCAAGCCCGTAGGAATCAATGTGTGCGTCTGTTTACGTGTACATAACATATTTGTGTGTGTATTGTTTACAGATAAGCACTGTTGCCATTGACCATTTTGCATGCATGCTTATGGAAACATCAACATTTTCCAATTTAATTTTTGATATTGTAAAAGGCCGGAATAAATATTAAATAAGTATAAATAGATTACATATTTATAATCTGCACTTTTACATAATTATTTCGAATTATTTTCACAATTTTCAAACTTTAATTAGGTGTTTTTGCATAAAAGTGCAAACGGTCAAAAATTAGCGCACAAAAGTTTACTAGGCAACTCTGTCTAGTGAGAGAGCGATCAGCTGACACGTTCTTACGGAAAAAATCAAAATTGTTTTGATTTCTACGTTCCGGGCTACGTACGTACGGGCGTTGCACGTCGGTGAGTTTTCGTTTACATTGCACACTCATAAGATAGGTCGTGTCAGCTGACACGTTTTTGGTACGTACGTTCGTGAGTAACCACGGCTTAAGCTATACCATCACTAATGCGGCAGTTACTCACGAACGTACGTACCAAAAACGTGTCAGCTGACACGACCTATCTTATGAGTGTGCAATGTAAACGAAAACTCACCGACGTGCAACGCCCGTACGTACGTAGCCCGGAACGTAGAAATCAAAACAATTTTGATTTTTTCCGTAAGAACATGTCAGCTGATCGCTCTCTCACTAGACAGAGTTGCCTAGTAAACTTTTGTGCGCTAATTTTTGACCGTTTGCAATTTTATGCAAAACACCTAATTAAAGTTTGAAATAAAATTAATGAAAAAAAACATTTTTAAAAATAAGCTTTTATTATTTTGGTTAATAAAATTAACTACAAAGTAAACAATAAATTGACTCTAAAGAAATATAACACTTTATAAGTTCATTGTAAGCTTAAACGATAATTAGGCTTTTTCGTCTGCGACAAAAAATTCTATATCGTACATAATTATATATTTTTAACATTAAAACTTTACAACTTTAAATTATTAAATCTTATAGTTTATATCAAAGTCCAAATTGTTCTAATAAAAACGTGTTAAATTTTGATGGTATAATTAAGAACATTTAGGATCTCATTTTCTTGCTATCGCAATGTAACACGCTTTTATTAGAACAATTAGGACTGTGATATAAACTGTAAGCTTTAATAATTTAGGTGTAAAGTTTTAATGTTAAAAATATATAATTATGTACGATATAGAATTTTTTTGTCGCAGACGAAAAAGCCTAATTATCGTTTAAGCTTACAATGAACTTATAAAGTGTTATATTTCTTTAGAGTCAATTTATTGTTTACTTTGTAGTTAATTTTATTAACCAAAATAATAAAAGCTTATTTTTAAAAATGTTTTTTTCTTTAATTTTATTTTTTACTTTTTAGTTCGTTTTATTAATAAGTAATAGAAGCTTGTTCTTAGAAAAGCCTTTTTCTTAAATTTAATTTAATATGATTTTTTATTTAATTTTTAGTAGAGTAAAATATTGTTTAAATTAGTTACGTAAACTTTACTTAGTTATTTGTAACGTTTCTCATTCTATCCATTTCTTTTAATGCATCAACATTAGAGGGTTTCTTCGAAGTCAACTTTGAACAGTCAAGTTCTTCGATTCAAATACCTGCTAAAGACCTAACTCGGCTTTTGACAGAGAGCACATATAAAATTGTGTCAAACAGTGTTAACTAACTTAAAATCATATTTAATGTGAATTGGCCTATGCGGCGTTCAGTTTACAACTACTCATTGCAGATCTCTGCTCTGTGTGTTAAATCTGTTTTAAAATAATAGCCGTATTTTTTTTTACACGTAAACGTCTATACGCTTATAATTTATATGGACTGCTAAGCGCCAAACTTTAAATACACCTCTGAAGTTGCTGCGCATAAAATGTGTACTAATAAATTCCAATACGCATTATACGCAGATGTAACTGAAATATGTGTTTTTGTTTCACCTCCTACACTAATTCTATCTATTCTATGTGTGTCCACAATTCATCGCAACTGATTTAGATATATGTTATACACAGGCATACAACAGAGGGTCTTGTCTCCGCTTTTCGGATACAACGCTGTAGCTAGTTGTTTAACCACTGCCGCTAGATGGGTCTCCTAAGCATTATGTAAGCGAGGATAGGCGTTTTTTCACGCGCAAAGGTAAACCTATACGCGTGTATAAAAAACACGGCTAATATTCCAACTTTCGCTTAGCTAAAATTCCATCGTCAAAAATCTGTAAAACAAAATCAAGTGCGCAGAAAAGTATGCAACACTTACCGATAAGAGCCTAACCGCATTAGCGTTCGTTGTATCACAGAATTTTTACACTTTGAAAATGACGGCTGTTGTTTGCAAGTTTGCATTCCTTTGAGTGTTCGTTTTCACCATCTGGATTAACAAAGTCATGAGCCTGGGCATTCGCGCAATTTTAGTGATGTAAATTGCATGGCGCCAGCGCCAATGCGGTGCCAGCTCAATGGTAGCTCATTGACGAAATGACTCCAAGCGAATTTTTGACGTTACTTAGTAGTGAGTGCGTAGTACATTTTACTTGCGCTATTGAGTGAAACGACTTTTGTGTGTCAGGCACGAGTTTGGTGTTATTGTCGCTACTGGCAATGATGACACTGAGCTGTTGACGGTAGCGCTGGTAGTTCAGATTTTGAATCAGAGAAAGAATTGATGACCCGTGTAAATTATTATGGATTTGGCCGTGTAAATTATTATGGTGTATTTGTATATTTTAGATTTAATGCACAATTAATATGTGTGTGTTTGAGCGGCCAAATAATAACAGTAGTATTGCTAAAGTGCTGATTAGTTGATGGAATGTCGCTAATTTCCTAGCGATGATCAGCAGATTGTCAATATTTCGTTCAACGGACGCGCGAAATTGCCACATCTGCTCAAATTTTCCCAAGATTTTCCATTCTTGATTTAACTTAAGCTGTTATGCCAATATTTTTCAGCCAGCTTTTTTCAATAGGTAATTTTTCCAAAAGCAAAATAAATTACAGAAAAGATTACAGAGTTAAACAGTCTTAAAAATTCAGCTATGTTGGTTATACACAGAAATACAACAGAGGGTTGTGTCCCCGCTTTTCGCAAGCGTTGAGATTCACCACGCGTGACACGCGTGATTCACCACGTCCAAATATCACAATCCACGGATAGGTACCGGCGGGTTGTATGGGACTTAGGCTGTTATGCCAAAGTAAATACAAATCTTTACCGATAACTGTGTTATCGATTAATTTATCGAATTCTAACAAAGTAATATTGCATTGTCATCGGAGATATACATGTGTGCAAAATTTCAGCTCAATCGGACACCGGGAAGTGTATCAAATTTAACTTGCAAGATTCCATTACAGACAACAAAAGTGAAACTAAATAAAAGCTTATAAAATTGTGAAAATAATTCGAAATAATTATGTAAAAGTGCTGATTATAAATATGTAATCTATTTATAATTATTTAATATGTATTCCGGCCTTTTACAATATCAAAAATTATATTGGAAAAAGTTGATGTTTCCATAAGCATACATGCAAAATGGTCAATGGCAACAGTGCTTATCTGTAAACAATACACACACAAATATGTTGTGTACATGTACACAGACACACACATTGATTCCTACGGGCTTGAGAGTTCGGTCAACGTGCTTTGTACGACAAACGTCCGTACGTACGGCACACGTCGGTGGGTAACTGCCGCATAAGGCGATGCTAAGGCCATGCCAAGCAGTATTTACGTCAATAATCAAATCATGTATACACATATATAAGGCAGCCGAAAGAGATGTCACACACATATGCATTTACTTATACGTCTATGTGTACTCGAGAGACTGTAAACTACAAACATTCACATCAATAATTCAATCTTATGTATCTACATAAACGAATAAATAATTGCGTCTACACATATGTACGTATACGAGCATCGGAGCGGCAATGCACAAACACATGCATATATCTTATCTGAGTGGTCACAAGAGAGGGCAATAATTTGTGCACGTAGTTGTGGCTGGCGATTTTGTAGCCGAAACTAACTAGTAAGTTCTGGAAATCGAAGAGCCTAGAAGTATGCAGCGTAAACTATAAAAGCGGGGCAGGCGAGTAAGAAGTAATTCAGTTTGATTTGAGTTGTCAAGCAGTTGCGATTAAGACGATATCTAGCGAGCAATAGCAGTATTATTTTGAATAGTAGAGTTTCATTGAGCTATCAATCAGTGTGGTTATTAAGCAAGCTATTCGTTGCACAGTTTGAGTGTATTGTGAAGTACTTTAATAAAGGCCATTTTGCATTATTACAAATTGGAGTTATTTATTCAACAGTTTAGTGATACGAACTTAGCAGAGGGTTGCAATTAAAGGATTTGCAAGTAAATTCGTTACAATTGGTGTCAGAAGAGGATTGTTGAATAAATTCCAGAGGACAACAAGGACATGGCAAAGTTCAGTGAATTGAAGATCCAGCAACTAAAGAAGGAGTTGGAGAGCCGTGGATTGAATACAAGCGGCGTTAACTCGAACTTCAGGCACGGCTACGAGAGGCAATGGAAGCAGAAGAATTGATGTGGACGAGTATGTCTTTTATCCTGATGAGGACGAGACAAACAGCAAAAATTGAAGAGAAAAATTAAGCACACCGCAGACATGGCGAACACAGACCTGAACATGATGTTGGCTGAAATATCGGCACAAATGTCCGAAATGTCGTCACAAATATCTACCAACATGTATCACAATTGGCATCCCAACTGGAATCACAAAAGACAGAAATAACATCTCAACTAGCATCACAGATGGAATCCCAAGAGACACGTATAACATCAAAGATTGAAGCACAAGAAACACGGATATCCGAAATGTCATCGCAAATGTCATCTCAACTGGAAGAGCAGAAGCATATATGGCATCCCAGCTGGAATCACATGAGACACGTATTTCAGAAATGTCGACACAGATTACATCAAAGATGGAAACACAACTGAAGAGAAAGAGGCGCGTATATCATCAAAACTCGAAGCGCGTATAGACGAGAAAATAACGCAGTTTTGAAGAAAAATTGGAGGCAGAGGTGGATGCTTTGAGAGGTCGTATACAGGAATTGCAACTTAATCGGCCGCTGCTTCAGCGAGTAATACGAAGGTAAAAACTCCATCTTTTGACGGTTCTGTTCCTTTCCAGGTCTTCAAGCTACAGTTTGAGAAGACCGCAGCAGTGAACAGCTGAAATGTGGAAGATAAGTTGCTGCACTGTTCATGGCATTGAAGGGACCTGCAGCTGAGATTTTACAAACCATTCCAGAGGGCGAACGGAACTGTTATGAAGCATTGATGGGCGCTCTAGAGAGACGATACGGAACTGAGCATAGGAGACAGATATACCAAATGGAGTTGCTGAACCGCTTCAAGAGGCCTGGTGAAACATTACAAGAGTTTGCGTCGGATATTGAAAGGCTAGCACATTTAGCGAATGCGGACGCACCCGTGGAATACACTGAAAGGGTAAAGATTCAGAGCTTTATAAATGGCATACGGGACGGTGAAACAAAGCGAGCTACATACGCAAACCCAAAGCCAACATTCGCAGAAACGGTGTCACAAGCTCTGATTCAGGAAACAGCGTCGCTTCTGTGTAAGCCAGTTTTCAAAGCACGCCGTGTGGAAGTAGAAAGGCCAGAGTGGGTAGACGCAATATTGGAAGCACTGAAAGGATCGGAAAAAGCGAAGTGAAAAGTTATCAAATGCTTCAAATGCTGGAAGTCCGGTCACATAGCACGTCATTGCGATCTTGGTCTTAATAGTTCCAACAATGTGGGTGGCCGTAAACGCAAAGCTGGAGGAGATGAGCAAGAGCGAGTAAGAGGTAGAGAGCTAGATCCAGCTATTGAATGCCCTGTGATATCTGTGTCGCAATTGGTAGAAAATCGAGCAGTCTTACCGTCAGAGGGAATGTGGATGGCAAAGAACGAGTACTGACTGTAGATACGGGCGCATCTCATTCCTTGATCCGATCTGACCTTGGTCAACAGGAGAGTAAAACCGTTACCTGGAGCAAAGTTGCGTACGGTCACTGGCGAGTATAACCAAGTTCAGGGAGAAGTGATATGTGAAGTATTGATTGGGAAGGTAATGGTTCTACACAAATTGTTGTGGCGGAGATTGTTGATGAAGTTATATTGGGAGTGGATTTCTTGTTGACTATGACATCAAGATCGATATGCAGAGAAGGGTGATGCGTTATGAGAACCAAGGTGTGCCACTTAACTTTAGTTTGGAAAATGGTTCAGCAGTAATCGGGTACTGGTGGAGAAGACTCGACGAAGGCCACGAAATTCAAAGGTAAAGGTTGATGGAACAAATGGGCCAAACAAATCAAAACCGAAGGTACCTGTGAGAGAAACACTGGCATTGAAAAGCCCTAACTGACGTACTAAAACGTCAAGCCAAGGCACACTACTGTTGTGAAATGTGGGAACGATACTGATTATGCGAAGCCAATCCGTCAAGCGCAAGCTCTACGAAGTAGTTCATTGGCCAAACAACAGAGTGTGAAGGAACGAACCAAGGTATTGAGTGGTACGATGAAACACAGGTACCATGAGAACAATAATTCGAAAGGTTTCTTGGCGGAGATTTGGTACTGTATACAACCCTCACCGGCGGAAAGTGTTCCATCCAAATTTGGGTGCAGTTGGGAAGGCCCGTACAAGGTTGTGAAGAAGATCAGTGATACGATCTACCGCATACAAAGCATCGAGAAACACACGGAGTAGAAGAGTGGTACATTTGGCGATGCTAGCAGCGTTTAGATCGAGAGATTTGTCTGATCGGGACGATCAGACTTAGTGGAGGGCAGTGTCACGGATATTAGCATCACTAAGCTATAATACCATCGACTAAGGCGATGCTAAGGCCATGCCAAGCAGTATTTACGTCAATAATCAAATCATGTATACACATATATAAGGCAGCCGAAAGAGATGTCACACAACAGATGCATTTACTTATACGTCTATGTGTACTCGAGAGACTGTAAACTACAAACATTCACATCAATATTCAATCATTATGTATCTACATAACGAATAAATAATTGCGTCTACACATATGTACGTATACGAGCATCGGAGCGGCAATGCACAAACACATGCATATATCTTATCTGAGTGGTCACAAGAGAGGGCAATAATTTGTGCACGTAGTTGTGGCTGGCGATTTTGTAGCCGAAACTAACTAGTAAGTTCTGGAAATCGAAGAGCCTAGAAGTATGCAGCGTAAACTATAAAAGCGGGGCAAGCGAGTAAGAAGTAATTCAGTTTGATTGAGTTGTCAAGCAGTTCGATTAAGGCGATATCTAGCGAGCATAGCAGTATTATTTTGAATAGTAGAGTTTCATTGAGCTATCAATCAGTGTGGTTATTAAGCAAGCTATTCGTTGCACAGTTTTGAGTGTTATTGTGAAGTACTTTAATAAAGGCCATTTTGCATTATTACAAATTTGAGTTATTTATTCAACAGTTTAGTGATACGAACTTAGCAGAGGGTTGCAAATAAAGGATTTGCAAGTAAATTCGTAACAATATAATCAATATCGATTTTGCTCAATAAATCTGACTCAATGCAAAGTATACCTAACATCCCGAGTCGCTCTTGTCACGTTGTAGCTCTTTCAGCAGCTTTGATTCTTTTTAATTACGAGAAGAATCGTTCGGCAGAACAATTTGTGATCATTAATGTTAAAATCGGAAGAGTTATGTTTGTGCTAGGAAATACATCGGCTAATTGATCTTCCATTAGAATCTTATACAAATGACTATGAGTTTTTTGTACATCAGTGTATCTGAAGTTCACGTAACTTTGGAACTGTTTCATTCATGAAAAATTCTTCGCAAATCTCTAGAATACAAACGACTAAGTTTATCTATAGCTTCGTGGAGGTCCTCCTCCATCACTTAGAGAAAAGTTGATGGGAAATGCAATCGCTCTGAAACTTCCATATACACTCGCACGTCGTTTGATTTTACTGTGAAGATTGTCGATGATTTCGAGTAAACCTTTTGTCCTAAAATCATCGCGAGGCGAAAATTCTACTTCTGGACTTCTGGAGCATTTCGTCAGTAGGATGGTTTTTTCTACGACGAGTACGTTTTACGATTTCTGTATAGCCTACACCAGGTAACAATTGTTTTGTTTTTTCCTCGAAACCATTGAACTTTTCACGGAATGAAACTAAACTCTCTTCTAACAATCCGTACAAAAAACCACACTTTTGCAAATCTGCTTTTTCACTTTACAATGATTTACTCACTGAACGCATAGCAGTCAAAATAGAGTTACATTAAATCAACATGAAACCAAATTCGAATTTTTGCATTTTATTCGCGATAAACATCGCCTCATAACGAGTATCAGTATTTTGTGATTCATCATCAGCACTGATTTCTAGAGCCCTCTAATATAATATCAAATGAATCGTAAACTGCATTCGTCGCATTCGTATGTGCTTCCCAGCGTGTAGTTGACAATGTGTTCAAAGTTTTCTCATTGTTTATTTTATTTTTTAATACGCTCCAACGAGAGGTGGAAGCGGAAAAAAATTATATAATGTCGCATAATGGCGAAAAAATCTACTGCATAAAAACAGCACTTCACAGCATGCCTCCAACAAATTAAGGGAATGCGCGGAACAGGGAACATAGATCGCATTCTCATTCAAACTCAATATTCTTGCTTGCACACCTTTATACTTCCCGGACATGTTTAATGCGTTGTCATATTATTGTCCTCTACAATTTTCAATATCTAAACCACAGTCTCAGTAAGAAACTTTAAAGTTTGATTCGCTAGACTTTCACCAGTATGACTTTCCAACTGAAGAAAAGTAATAAACCTTTTTATTATTCAATATACTCTCCTTTCACTTCGATACACTTCTTTGCACGCTCATGCAATTTGTCAAATGAGTCGCAAATGTCCTTTTTAGGAACCTTGTCTAGTTGTCGGTGCGTCACCTTTGAATTTATTTATTTGAGTAAATTTATTTTCACTTTTGATTATATTGTTGTTCACTCTCTAGAATTTTATGTTTGTAAGAAAATTTTAGAAGTATTTTTCATTTTCGGGGCCCCCTAAAATCGGGGCCCCAGGCATCTGGCTATTCTGCCTACCTGTTAATCCGGCCCTGCACTTAAGACTGTTAGAAGTTGAAAAAGAACATAAAAGCTAACAATTAGACGACAACTTTTTAAAATTTTCACTTGTTATAATAATACAATTCATTCGACAACAAAGAAAAGACCCATTGATTTTATTATAAAAATTTTGATAAAGAAAATATTGAAATACTATGTAAAACGTATGAAACAGATAAAATGGAAAGAATTGAGAAGATTAACCAAAAAAAGGGATCGAATACCTACTGAACAAGTAGATAATATTGTATCTAGCAGAGATATAGGTAAAAATAAACCCAAATACAAAAACTGGTTACTTATAGTAAAAATGGAAATTACGTTACTGATACATCAAATAACCGCAAAACTAAATATTATAAAACGCATGTAACGCCGTTACAAATATCAAAATTAAAAGTTTATAAAATTATGGGTAATTCTTTGTCTAGGGTTCCAATTAAAACTCGGTTAATTACTAGAACGTGTATATTAGCGTTTATTACATTTACATATACTTTTATATACGTGTTGTCAGTACCGCACTTCAAACTTGATTGTCGTTCGTCTCTTTTAACTAACTTGTGTTAGGCTCTCTTCGTCTAGTTCGGGTTGCCGGTCTAACTATTGCAGGGATGCAATTAGTGCAGTGTATAATTAAAAGGTATGTCCGCTTCTAGTTGTCCTACGTCCGTCTGTCAATCCCACATTCGGCCATCCTGATGCTTCATTCGACTCGGATGAAGGATTCCATGGCTTCATGTACTCTGCCACTGTGTGTGTTATTCTCGGACCTTCGACGTCACCAACTTTATGTACAATATAGCGACCGTGATCTTGTTTCTCTTTTATTTTGTATGGTCCGAAAAATTTTTGTTTCAGTCGAAGTCCTGCTCCATACTGTGTGCGCTTAATTGCGACCAACTCTCCGACTTCATACTCTGTTGCTTTCCTGCGGTTCTTGTTGAAGTTTCTCATATTTTCCTTTGTATGCGAGATATGTTTTCACGCGCTTCCTCCCGCACTGTGTTCCTCTCTGCCTCCAGCTCTTCTATAACTGAATCTTCTAACAACCTTCGAATGTCATGGTTTGCGTTAACGCGCATATCGACACCAGTTAAGAGTTTGAACGGAGAATGCTGGGTGCTTCGCGTCGGCGTGGAATTTATTAGTTGTTGAACTCTGTCTACGTGCTTATACCACAACTTGGGATTTTCGATGCAAAGCTTCGTCAACATTGGCATAACTATTTTATGGACCCTCTCCACTTGTCCGTTACCGCGTGGCACACCAGTGGTTATAACTAGATGCTGAATGTGCTGACTTCTACAGTAGTCTTCGAAAGCATTTGATGTAAAACCAGTCCCTCTATCCGTTATAATCCTGGATGGGTTTCCAAATATCGCCGATTGTTTCTCTAAACGATCTAACACTTCGTCGCTACCTGTGCTTTTGGTGGGGTAAAGCCAAACAAATTTAGAAAACGCGTCGATGATCACTAAAATATAGTTGTATCGCTTTTTTGTTTCTTCCATAGGACCGACGTGGTCTAGATGAAATGTCACAAGCGGTTTGTCCTCTTTATTGATGGGGTTTAGCATTCCTTCCTTTTTCCCGGCTTTGGCCTCCGCGACTAGGCATTCTACACAGCTTTTCACGACGTGTGTAACCTTGGGTGCTATATCGTAGATAAAGAAATCTCTCTCAACCAAATCTTGTGTCTTCTTGGATGCGTAATGTCCTTGTCTGTGAGCTATCTCGATGATTTCTCGTTCCATAGGTGCTGGTACTACCATAAGTTCTTTAGCGAGATCTTTATGGATAATACCATGCTTTATATAAAAATCGTGATAATTTTCATGTTCCAAAACTTTCCGTATCGCTGCCAGCTTGTCATCCTTAAGCTGTTCTTCCTGTATTCTGTGTCGTAAACTATCAGTCATCATTAGACAATGCATACGGCTTAACGCATCCACATGCCTCATCTGTTTTCCTGAACGGTGCTCTATCTCATATTGGTAATCCTGAAGGTACATAGCCCAACGCGAAATTCGTAAGGGTACTTCTTGTCTTTTCATTGTAAGCGCAAACGCGTTACAATCCGTAATGATCTTAAATTTGATTCCCATTAAGTATACCCTCCACTTTTTGAGCGCTGCTACGATGGCTAAAACTTCCAATTCATATGAGTGGTATTTCTGTTCCGCGGTTGTAGTCTTCCTGCTCATGTATTCGATGGGATGCAGACATCTATCCTGCGAGTCTCTTTGCAGCAAGACTGCGCCATATCCCTGCATAGAAGCATCCGTGTGTATTTCCGTTTGCAATGCTGGATCGAATAGTCGGAGTACTGGTGGATTCACTAACGCAGTCTTTAATTGTTGGACTGAGGCTATTTGCTCGTTTTCCATTCGAAACTCTGCATGATTTCCCAAAAGATCAGTCAGTGGCTTAGCCACCAACGAATAGTTCGGAATGAAACGCCTAAAATACGATGTGAGTCCCAAAAAGCGTTGCAACGTTTTAATGTCAGTCGGAACAGGGAAATTCTGTACTGCCTGAGTCTTTTCCTGCGACGGTGTTATAGTTGATGCCTCAACAACGTAGCCCAAGAAAGTAACTCGCCTCTTCAATATTTGGCATTTTTCCCATTTTATTTGTAACCCGTACAACTCTGCTGTCTCCAACACGCTTTTCAGACTAGTCAACCCATCCTCCACACTCTTTGAAGGAATAATTATGTCGTCCATGTATACAATAATTGTTTTATTGCGGATAAGCTCTCCTAACACCGCATGAATATATCTCGTGAAAACTGCTGGGGAGTTACAAATACCGAATGGAGCATATAGAAACTCATATTGCCCATTGTGTGTGACAAAAGCCGTATACTTCCGTGACGCAATGTCTAATGGTACATGGAAAAATCCGTTACGAAGATCTAATGTTGTGTAGAAAGTTGCCGATTGAAGTCTTTGCAGCACGTCGTCAATCAACGGCATGGGGAAGTTGTCGCGTATAATTTTTCCATTTAATTTACGATAATCGCAGCACAATCGTTTTGTACCATCTTTCTTTGAAACGAGAACTATCGGTGACGCATACTCGGATGTGCTGGCCTGGATAATATTGTCGGCTAACCACTCCTCAATTTGTTTTTCGACAACGGCTTGATCTGCATAGGACAGTCGGCGCGGTCTTTGGTAAATGGGCACTTCATCCGACAAAATAATCTTCATCTCAATTGGCGATGGTTTTTCCTTCACACATCTGTAGTTTGTAATCAGACCTAGTACACTTGCTTTGTATCGGGTTGTAAATGATCAAGCTCACACTGTGGCTCTACGCTCACGCTAACCCCAATTTGCAACATTGCCTCAACCTCTTTCTCCAATTCGCCTATATTCGCTTCCTTACTCACAACTAATTTCTTGCTAACTGGTGTTTTCTCTCTATTATCGAGTTCCTGAGTTGCAATTCTTTTCTTTAAAAATCTTACACCTTCATCATTTATGGCTATATCGACTTGACTCAAAATGTTTTTACCCAAGATAGCGTCGTACAAAATATCGCTCTCTTTAGTGACATGAAACTCGATGTCGACTTCGACTTCATCTAAACTCATACGCGCGGTGAAACATCCGATAGTTTTAATCATTTTGTTACCGATGCCATACAAGGTTTTAATTTTTGGTTGTAGATCAACATATCCAATGTTCACTAGAGTGTCGTATCTTATCGCGCAAATGTCACTACCCGTGTCTAAAAGAGCTGAAAATGTGTGCCCGTTGATTTCTAAATCTCTAAATAGACATGTATCTCGCGCAACTGGCTTAATATTTGCTTGTTCTTTGTCGTCGGTAACTACATGAACCTTCTTGTTTTCGCTGTTTTCTTCAGTACGCGATGTCTGCTGCTTACAATCATTGGCTTTATGACCAACTTGACTACACTTAAAGCACCGAACAGCCGAACGAGTGCAATGCCTAGCCAGATGCCCTACTTTTCCACACTTAAAACACGCTTTGCTGCCGTGGGTTTCACTTTTGTCTGATATTTTTCCCTTGAGGTGGTTGTGGAACCGCTCTACTACCTAAACTTTGGAATTGTCCATGACATTTTCATATACGCGCAGTTCTTCTTTTAAATCAGCTATAGTGAGTAGCTTGGTAAAGAATTGTTATTGGATCTCGTATGCGGGTATACCCTCAATAAAATATTCAATGATACTGGCATCATCCATATCTAGCATGCTTGCAATTTCCATCAGCGAGTACAAATATTCTAGAAAGCTTT
>JARSSU010039893.1:0-28791 GCA_029619165.1 Eurosta solidaginis | reverse complement strand
GGCATAGTCCACCCCGGTATGCTGAAACAAACGAGCGCTATTGACTCTTGACGACGGGAGTTGTCCCATAAGTTGTTGCTGGCGTTCAGCACGATATCGAGCACATACGATGCAGCGAAGAATTGATTCTCGTACCGCTGCGCGGCCGCCCAAGATCCAGAACCATTGTCAGAGTAAGGCGAGCGTGGAACGTTTGCCTCCATGCAGCGTGCGAAGATGGATGTCTAGAATAATCAGCTTAGCTAAGTTAGATTTTCGTGGTAAAATATATGGATGTTTCGCGTCATATGGTAACGCGGAGTTTTCAAGGCGTCCCCCAAATCGAAGAAAGCCGTCAGAGTCCACAAATTGATTGAGGTTACGAATGGAACTAGAAGTTTTTGCAACCGTGGTTTTTGTTTTAGCTAGAAGCTTTATTTCTTCCTTGAAAGCAATCTGCTGGACGAATTTTATCCAAAATTGTAAAGAAAAAGTTGCATTGCAACTGATAGCCATTAGTCATCGTTGATCATTGGGAATCGGGGAGCCTTGTTCGCGAATCAAAAACACCATGAGGTGACGCGTAATAATTTGGTTAAGTCCGAATAGTAGTCGAGTAATACTGATTCGGAATCATCAGTTTTGGTGTGAAATGTGGATTTGTCTTTCCTTTTCCTTGCTTCTGTTTCTGCTTGTTGGGATTTCGTGAATTTATTCGTCGGCCAAACCATGCTATCCAACTTAAGCCACTGGGGACCGTGCCACCAGAGTTCGTGTGAATGCAAATGACGAGGCGTCATACCACGTGATGCACAATCCGCGGGGTTTTCCTTACCCGGAACAAACCTCCAAATTGCCGTTGGTAGCCTTTCTTGAACGAAGCTCACTCGATTTGCTACAAAGTCCTTCCATTTTGAGGAATGATTCGTGAGCCAAATGACGGTAACTGATGAATCAGTCCAAAGCCAGACAGAGGCCGATGATAGATCGAACGCATCAATAACGTTATGTGTTAGTCGGGTGAGCAGGACTGCTGCGGTGAGATCAAGACGAGGAATTGAAATTCTGGAAATAGGAGTTAGTTTGGTCTTTGCTTGAACCAAATTCACTGTAATGTTGTCCTCATGTAATGATAGACGACTGCGCTCATGGCTGCTAGAGATGCGTTAGAAAAGCCATGAATTTCGACTAAAGCAGATTTAGCAAGACCTAGATGCCGAGGAATTGTGAGAATGTTCAAGTCTTGGAGGCTAGACTCAAAATCCTTCCAAGAGTTTTGTAACGAATCAGGGAGTTGTTGATCCCATTCAAGCTTGTGATGCCAGAGATTTTGCATGAGAATTTTTGCAGTGACGACTATCGGAGAAATAAATCCTAGAGGATCAAATATTTGCGCAATCCTAGATAAGACATTACGTTTTGCAATGGTCTTAATAGAAATAAAGTTGTTATAAAAATGAAGCTGTCAGACTCGGGATTCCAGCTTAAGCCGAGGGTTCGAATAATTTTTTGTTGAATCAAACTTGATGTTGGTTTCAGTAGCCAAGAGGTTGGGCTCCAGATGTGTGAGGATCGTCGGTTGATTGGTACTCCATTTCTGAAGGTGAAATTGACCAGCGTTGCAAAGTTCTATAACTTGGTTGACCAATTCGACCGAGTGATAGCATTGGAGTCGCTATTGGAAATCGATGTCCTTCGTCAATAACAAGCTGCTTAAATGCTCTTAGGGCTTAGAAGGGTGCACATGATTGACCATAAGTTACGGTGCGGAGATGGTATTCGACTAACTTCCCATTTGACAACCGTAGTATTCTCTGTAAATCCCAATCATCCTGGTGAACCAAGACGCGACGATACATTTGTTTAACATCAGCCGAGGCCACGTTTTGGAACTAAGAAAATAATGTAAAACATCGGTAAGATCAGTTTGGAGTTTTTCCCCGGTGTAAACTATGTCGTTGAGTGACTTGCCGCTCATTGTTCGAGCTGAACCATTAAAAACAACTCGTAGTTTGGTAGTCGTACTAGATGGTCGGGGCACGCCATGATGAGGCAAATAATATGTGATTGATATAGGTACGTAGCCATAAGGGACTTTGGACATGTGAAGACTGGTTTCGTAATCGTTCAAAATTTCGGTATACATTCGGGCGTATATAGGATACGAATTGCGTTTGATCGTGAATCCCCTAATGCTGAAACGGATTGTTTCAGAGGTAATCGGACAACGTACTGTCCAGTTTCGGTGTCGTGTGTGCGTCCTTTGAAAATGCGTTTCGCACGCCTCCTCTTCTGGAGTCAACTTAGATCTTAGCGTGGTAACCCCCTCCTGTTGCCAAAACCTTCGGATGAGATTATTTATTTCGTCATCATGCGAGCAATAATGAATACGGGCTGAAGGCATTGCTGGATTTTCTGCGATTGATCCAGAAAGAATCCAGCCAAAAACTGTAGCCTGTGCGAGCGGAGTATGTATTGGACCTTTCCGAAGACCGTTTTGTAAGATTTCGGAGTAGACGTCAGCGCCTAAAATCATATCAATTTTGCCAGGTGTGTTAAATGTGGGGTCAGCAAGTTGTAACCCTTTAAGGTGAGCCAATTCTGTGCATTTAGATTCTCTCGACGGTAAAAATGCAGTAAGCTTAAGTAAAATGAATGCAGTAACAGTGCACGCGTATCGTTTTGTCGCTAATGAATTTAAGTTGACAGATACTACTCCGCGAGTGGTGGAAACATGGGAGGCGCCTACGCTAAGAAGGCTAATTGCGGCCGCTGTACGTTTCAATCGAAGAAGTTGAACCATTCTTTCACTGATAAATGACAGTTCGGAACCTGGATCAATCAATGCGCGCGCGATGTGACGCACGTGCTCAACTTGAATTTCTACGAGTGCAGTTGCTAACAAGACATTGGAGCGTTTACAAGCTCCTGCGGTGGCATGGTTGACGACAGCGGCTTCCTCACTACTGTTTGACTGCAAATCACTCGATTGAACGGTTGATGATTGTAAGTCATCAGTCGATTTGGTAGGTTTTGTAGGCTCAGCGGCGATTTTTAATAATACGAAACGATTTTGTTGTAACTGGACTTTGGACTCGAGGGACCTGACTTCGGCCATGTTGGGGGAACTAATTTATCAACAGGAACCGTTGCTTGTGTTAGATTAGCCAGATCAAGATATCCGGCTCGAAGGACCAGCTTGTTCAATGCAATATTAAACTTGACAAAAAGGGAAATTTGTTTTATCACTTACGTGGATGGCAGGAACAAAGTCCGATTGAGATTTTCCGGTAAATGCTGGAGCACCCTACCTTCTGGTGGCAATAACAGTGGATTGTAGATCAATTTACTGTCGTAGTATGATATGGTCGCTGAAACCTTTTACTTCCACAAAATTAACTAAAACTCAGACCTTTTGGGTTTACAATTATTATTGTATAAATAACTTTAATTTTAGTTTTATAATTTAAGTACAAAGCTTAATTAGAGTGAAAAATGTATTTCTGTATCCAGTGAAAATATAGAGATGAGTGTTTTGTCACTTGCGAACGTGAAGTCAGCTGCATAGCCAAAACGTTGCAAAGCTGTGTTCCATTGGTGCTAACGAATTGGATCCTTGCCCATCCGATTCGTTTTACCCATCAGATCATTTTTACTCCATACTTATAAGTGTTATAAATCGATCGGTTTTTTATTTGTTGATGATTTGATAATGCGTCAAACACGATGAATAATCTATTATGCCGAAGATCACGCAGTGGAATATATGGAATGAACAAATTAGATAAATCGGAGCAATTTATGCTCAAGTTTATTACATTATAGGCAAACATTAGTGAGATACAAGTTCTTCTGTCGTGCAAAGCCTGAAGACCAAGCAATTGCGCCTGCTGGTATACGGTGGGAGACCGTCTGGCCAGTGAAGCATCCGTAAAGCAATTTTCGTAGAAACTTTTTGAACTCTTTATAGGAGTTAGATTCATAAAAAGGATTCCATATTATTGAACAATATTCAAGGCGACTTCTGAACAAGGAGATATAAAGTGCCTTCAAGGTCATAGGATCCTTAAAGTCACTGGTGTTTCGTCTAATGAACCCAACCATTGCAAAGGACTTTGCAACAATGAAGTCAATATGACTGGAAAAAGAGAGTTTGGAGTCAAAAATGACACCCAAATCTTTAATCTCTTGAAACACGATTAAGAGATTTAGCATTTAGTTTGTAGTTAAAGTATGTCGCAGTTGTCTTTTTGGAAAAAGACACAACGCAGCATTCGTTTGTATTTAAAATAAATTATTGTCTGCGCACCAACCGGCAAAAGAGTCCAGATCAGATTGCAATTTAGTGCAGTTAGAGCTATTACGGATCGTCAAAAATAGTTTAACATCTTCCGCAAACATCAAACACTTTGCGAATTTGAATTGCTGGGGCAAATCATTTATGAAAATTAAGAATAACAGAGGGCCACAATGGGTACCCTGCGGAATACCTGACCAGGCGTTTATATACCGAGGTGACTTGTCGGCTCCAATTGCCACATAGAGCTTTCTGTTCGATAGAAAACTCGTGAAGAATTTCAACAAGTTTCCATTGATGCCATACTTGGCTAACTTGCGTACTAGGATAGTACGATCAACCTTGTCGAATGCTTTCGAGAAGTCAGTGTATTTGACGTCAAGTTGCTCAGAGTTCTCTAAAGCACCCACAATTTGATTAGTAACTAAAGCTAAATTTGTGGAAGTAGACCTACCTGGGAAAAATCCATGCTGACACTCCACTATAGCCTTGCCTACGTAATCGAACAATTTACGTTGGAGTACGTGGTCGAATATTTTTGCCAGAGTACTCTGTTTAACAATCGGTCTGCACTTGCAAATGTCATTGCGGTTACTAGACTTAAATATAGGATTTATGGAGCATAATTTTCACGAGTCCAAAAAAATTCCGCTGTTCAAGCAATTTTGAAAGAGATGAGCTAAGGGTTCTGCAATGGAGTTTGCGCATATTTTGAAAAATATCGGAGAAACCCCCACAGTATCTGATTTTGCACTACTTGTCAATTTAGAGATTGACAAAAGAACATCATCTGCGGTAACAACGAAATTAGAAATTTGGCATTGGTACCCAGAGTAAAATATAGGATAAGGTGAAGAGGTAAATTTTGAATAAGCTTTTTGGAATGATTTAGCAAATAAGTTGCACGCATCCTGTGGATTACTGGACACCTCGCCATCATACTCCATAGTCGTTGGAAAGCCATTGGTTTTTCTTTTGGAGTTAATAACGGACCAGAAGCTGGATCGCTTTGACTTTAGTTTTGATTCGAGTTTAAGCATATATTACTTAAAAAGACACTTATTAAGGAAATCGAATTGCTTTTTAAGTCTTATATAGCTAAGTCGATCAATTTCTTTACAGCTCTTCTATGTTTTTTAAAATCTTTAGTTTTTCTATTTTTAAGATTATTTAGTTTTAGATTAAACCAGGGTGGCCTATTCAATAAGACCTTACTTTTTAGAGGTACAAAACTCGAAAGGGCTAGTAAAAGCCTCCGCGTAAAAATTTCATAGGAGGCCTCCGGGTTTCCGGAGAATTTAAGAAAGGTCCAGTCAGTAGCTACGAAGAACTCGTTTATCGCCACACGATCGGCCTTGAAATAATTATATTCCAATGTAGATTGGGCAGGTTTTTTATCATAAAATCAAAATTTATAGCCAAAGCACTATGGTGAAAACTACTTTCCCAAAATTGGAAATGGACACTCAAGGCATGATATTTTTAAATCAGCAGATCCAAAAACTAGATCTAAGAACCTACCATTCTTATTTGGTTGAGAGCTATATTGTTTCAGACCGTATGAAAATAAGGTGCTAACAACTAGCATGTCGATGTCGGATTTAATATTTGAAAGTAAAGTATTACAATCATTAGACCAAGATATATTACTTAAGTTGAAATCGCCTAAATATATAATTTCATCACACGGATTAGCATTATTGACAACTCGACTTAAGTTATCCATATGCTTCTGGTACATAGCAATGTCACTACTTGGTGGAATATAGGACAATAGAAAAATTATTTTTTATTACTAGTAAACGTAACGCATATACAAATTTGTTCCACGTCACCGTTATAATAATCAATATTAATTTGTCTAATACATAGACCAGATCTAACCGCAATTAGGACACCGCCACCCCTTTCAAGCCCGGTGGCGTTAGAGCAACGATCATTACGATATACGTAATAATAATTATCGAAAAACTCATTAGATGAAAAATTTTCAGTCAACCACGTCTCCGTCAAAGCTATTATATCATATTCATGTGAAATGACATTACTATATAATTGCGATGATTTCGTACGCTTTCCACTTACATTTTGATAATAAAGCGTATATTTAGATTTTAACTCAATAGGTCTAGGAATACCCACGTTAGATTCAATGTTTACGATTTCCGAAGAACCGGTTTTTGGCGGAACCGAAAAGGGCAAACAGCCACACCAGCAGGCCAAAGCTCAGGTTTGAGCATACTGTTGAACCAGGATTCGGGAACACCTAGTTTAAAGGCGATTCGTTTTAGTGATTCTACGGCAGTGCCATTCTTAATTAGACTGTGGCATGAAAGCAACACTTTCTGCATCCCAGAATGTTTGGAAACATATTCAATTATATCATTTTCCGTGACTGATGGCGAAAGAGAAGAAATGTACAGCCACTTAGTTTTGGTGGCAACACAAAGTTCAGAATTTGCATTTGAGCCAACAATGCGAACATGTTTATCGTAAAATTTATTTTATGTAGCAGCTACCTTCTGACGAGCAGGTTGCCCCTCATTTCGTTGGTAGTGTTCTCGGTACGAGTATCAGCAGTTTTGATATTTTCAACATCACTAGGATTGTTATTATCGTTAACAATAACAACACTTGCATCAGTTGGTTCGACAATTTTCGAAGACGACGTAAAATTGTTGTTGCCAGCGAGAGCAGAATTTTGTACAAGAGGGCGATCACAATTATCATTTGAATCGATGTTATTATTTGCTTGATTACAAACCGAAGCATAATACTGTTTTCACACAGACGGCTTATTGAAAAATAAATTAAAGAAAAAAAACTTTTTTAAAATAAGCTTTTATTATTTTGGTTAATAAAATTAACTAAAAAGTAAACAATAAATTGACTCTAAAGAAATATAACACTTTATAAGTTCATTGTAAGCTTATACGATAATTAGGCTTTTTCGTCTGCGACAAAAAAATTCTATATTGTACATAATTATATATTTTTAACATTAAAACTTTACACCTAAATTATTAAATCTTACAGTTTATATCACAGTCCTAATTGTTCTAATAAAAAACGTGTTAAATTTTGATGGTATAATTAAGAACATTTAGGATCTCATTTTCTTGCTATCGCAATGTAACACGCTTTTATTAGAACAATTAGGACTGTGATATAAACTGTAAGATTTAATAATTTAGGTGTAAAGTTTTAATGTTAAAAATATATAATTATGTACAATATAGAATTTTTTTGTCGCAGACGAAAAAGCCTAATTATCGTATAAGCTTACAATGAACTTATAAAGTGTTATATTTCTTTAGAGTCAATTTATTGTTTACTTTTTAGTTAATTTTATTAACCAAAATAATAAAAGCTTATTTTTAAAAAAGTTTTTTTTTCTTTAATTTTATTTTTTACTTTTTAGTTCGTTTTATTAACAAGTAATAGAAGCTTGTTCTTAGAAAAGCTTTAAATATAAGTATAGGGGGTGAAACAAAAACACATATATCAGTTACATCTGCGTATAATGCGTATTGGAATTTATTAGTACACATTTTATGCGCAGCAACTTCAGAGGTGTATTTAAAGTTTAAAGCATTGTAAATATAAGTATTGAAGTCATGAGCCTGGGGCATTCGCGCAATTTTAGTGATGTAAATTGCATGGCGCCAGCGCCAATGCGGTGCCAGCTCAATGGTAGCTCATTGACGAAATTACTCCAAGCGAATTTTTGACGCTTCTTAGTAGTGAGTGCGTAGTACATTTTACTTGCGCTATTGAGTGAAACGACTTTTGTGTGTCAGGCACGAGTTTGGTGTTATTGGCACTAGTGGCAGTGATGACACTGAGCTGTTGACGGTAGCGCTGGTAGTTCAGATTTTGAATCAGAGAAAGAATTGATGACCCGTGTGACTTATTATGGCTTTGGCCGTGTAAATTGTTATGGTGTATTTGTATATTTTAGATTTAATGCACAATTAATATTTGTGTGTTTGAGCGGCCAAATAATAACAGTAGTATTGCTAAAGTGCTGCTTAGTTGATGGAATGTCGCTAATTTCTTAGCGATGATCAGCAGATTGTCAATATTTCGTTCAACGGACGCGCGAAATTGCCACATCTGCTCAAATTTTCCAAGATTTTCCATTCTTGATTTAACTTAAGCTGTTATGCCAATATTTTTCAGCCAGCTTTTTTCAAATAGGTAATTTTTCCAAAAGCAAAATAAATTACAGAAAAGATTACAGAGTTAAACAGCCTTAAAAATTCAGCTATGTTGGTTATACACAGAAATACAACAGAGGGTTGTGTCACCGCTTTTCGCAAGCGTTGAGATTCACCACGCGTGACACGCGTGATTCACCACGTCCAAATATCACAATCCACGGATAGGTACCGGCGGGTTTGTATGGGACTTAGGCTGTTATGCCAAAGTAAATACAAATCTTTGCCGATAACTGTGTTATCGATTAATTTATCGAATTCTAACAAAGTAATATTGCATTGTCATCGGAGTTATACATGTGTGCAAAATTTCAGCTCAATCGGACACCGGGAAGTGTATCAAATTTAACTTGCAAGATTCCATTACAGACAACAAAAGTGAAACTAAATAAAGCTTATAATAATAAAGGCAGTTTTCTACATTAAGACGCTTATTGAGCTCAATCTTCCCTACAAAATTCGAATCTATAATTATTTCATTAGTAGCTAATCGAATGCCTAATGAAGTCAAAAGCATAATGCAACTCTGTTGGCAGCGTTCCGCTTCTTAGTTTTTGGTGTGTTCAGTGCTTAAAAATGTCATTTGTCAAAGTAAATGTCATTGTCTGTATGTCGGAACGATACAAGGTGGCCGCATCGAACAGCTGATTATAAGCTTTTTTATTTGATTTGATACATCAACTACCGGCGCAGTACGATTTTGACATTTGTCCATCGAATTTACAAGTACATGGATTTTTTTTTATGTTTTTAGGTATGTCACCATACTGCCACCTTGTATCGTTCCGCCATGACTGTCTGTCATATAGCATTGTCATTTTATTCGCTTGACATTTCATCCTTCATACTAATCGAGCAGTTATTTCTGTGTGAAAGCAAAAAATTTACGATTTCATTAGAAGGTGAAATGAGATCATTAAGTTTCTGTGTGAAAACAGTATAAGAAGGCAAACGTTTAGCCGACTTAGCAGGCGAAAGCTCAGCATCAGTGACGGAACGTTTAGCTGTTATTTCAGTGTGCAAAACAGAAGAAGACACGATGATAACTCAGCAGCATCACCATTTGATTTACTAGCGATGCCAGCAGCAGCACCTTGTGTTGGTTGTGTAGTTTTCCTACACTTGTTAAAATTTCGTATATTAGGCTAAATGCAGTTGGGCGAGTTAACGAACTTACCGAATCTTGCCAAATGGAGGGAAAGTGGAGCGTGACTGGTTAGTGTGGAGTGCCAGTAGCAATGCTTTTTATTGCCTACCATGTCGACTATTAAGCAACAATACTTTAAATCGACCTAAAATATGTTCTGCGGATATTCAAAATTCCAGGTATGGAAGAAGCTATACGATAAACTGCCATCACACGAAAATACTCAAGATCACATTAAATGTTATATTCAATGGCGATCTTTACAAAATCTCATTCAAAAGGAGGCTACAATTGATACACTTATCAATGACCAGCTAATCACTGAAACTCATGAGTGGAAAAAATGTTATATAGAATTTTGGACACTATTTTATTTTTGGGTGAAAGAGGCCTAGCTTTCAAAGGCGAAAGTATATATCTTGGTGAACGAAACGATGGGCATCTAATATCTCATAAGCCAATATGATCCGATACTTAGAGATCATTTGGAGAAAGTTGGGATTTCACAACAGCAGCTCAAACGTTTACAAATTCACTATCTTTTCACAGACAGTCAGAACAAGTTTATAGAAATTTGTGCAAAGTACGTGAGGGAAACTATATTAGATCAAGGCAAGAAAGCCAAGTATTTTGCTATTATCGTTGATGCTATGCCTGATGCTAGTCACGTTGACTACGTTCATTTTGCGCTAACTCCATTTCATTTCGAAAGCAACAAATTTTACAATTCAAGAACGGTTTTTGGCTTTCGTGAATTGTAACCAAAAAACTGGTCAGAAAATCGCTGATCCAATTTGCCATACTTCATTGAAGATTGTCGTGCACAAGGGTACGATAACGGCGCCAATATGAAAGGAGCTCACAACGGAGCACTACGTCACATTCTCGACAAAAACTCGAATGCTGATTACTCGCCTTGTGCAACCCACAGTCTCAATTTATGTGGTGTTGAAGCTGCAGAATGTTGTACGGCTGCAATTAATTTCTTCGGAGTTGTACAAAAATGTTTTACTATTTTTAGCGGCACTCCACAACGATGGGACATCCTAAAAAAATGTACCGAACTCTCTTTATAGTCTTTCACCCAAAAGCCAAATTTGACTGCGCAAGCATACGGAGATGTTACCGGTATTCTCAAGTACATCAACAAGTTCGAATATATCTTGCTGTCCTCAATTTGGTTCAAAATACTGACTACCATTAATGAAAGAAACGTGGTCCTAGAAGCTAGAGAGATGTTACCAAATAAGAGAGAGATATGTTACCAAATAACTAGAAAAGATTATTTGAAACAATATGTGGCTCTTAAAAGAGAATTGTATTTCTACGTTACAATAAAATAGTATAAATAGTAAATATTCTGTGTTTATTTTATTGTCAGCTCTTAGTCCAAAAATCATTTAGTTGATGTGGCAAACAATTTTTTTTGATGTAATCAATCAATAATGATTCATGAATGAGACGTCATTATTTAATTTAATTTTAATTTTATATTTTCGAAAAGTCAAAAACAACAATGGTTCTTACTGACTAAAACGAACAACTAAGCCTAGCTACAAAACAGAGTTAAGTAAATTCAGAAAAATAGACTTTGGATAAGAAAAATCAAGCATAATAGAATTAGAGATCTTATTAAGTTCACGTAGAGAGCACGGCAATGGAGCATTTATCGCATAGTTAGTAGACTTATGTTTAATATAAAAGGGGTTATGAGAACGAAGAGACCTCGTCGGAATAAGAAAATGAATCGCGTGCAGTAAAGAGGAGCAATCAATATCTCCATTAACAACTCCGAAAATGAAAGACAAGGAAAGAGTTGACCTTCTGAGTTCTAATGGTTTCAAATTAATTAGCAGCAAGCGGGAATGATAAGAAGGGACTGGGTCTGAGAAATGTAAGGATCTTAGGCAAAATTTTAGGAAGATCTTTTGTACTCGTTCAATCCTTTCGATTGCAAATTTGTGATAAGGCCTCCAAATAAACGCAGCATATTCCACTTTGGAACGAACAAACGATGAGTATAGCAATTTCAAGGTATTAGGGTCTGAGAAGTTGGTGCTATTACGCCTCACGAAACCTAAGGAAGCATGCGCGCTTGAAATTACATAGTTAATATGGTTATTGAAAGAGAACGAGGAGTCAAAAATAACCCCAAAGTCTTTAATTTCATCAAGGAAGTGAAGGGGAGTACCCGAGATGGTATTTGTCGTTGGTAAAATTCAAGTTAATCAAATGATTTGTGGATTTTGTATAGGGGGCTCGTAAATTGTTTAGTCTCGGGCCCGGATTTTCTCTCTAGGGTCCTGTATGTACACCAGGTGGAAATTAGCAAAACCAGTTAGCAAATACGCCTACTTAAAAAAAGTGTTCGAAGTCTAATTGTGTCAAAAGGCTCAACATCTTTGCGGTATATAACTAAATTATACTGAGCGACCTTATTATCACTCTGCAATTTTACAGAATTATGGTTCTTGGTATTATATTAACATCTGGGGAAATTTTATTTAACAACCACAAAATTGCAAATATACTTATTACATAGTACTATAATAATATTTTAGATATATTAGTGCAAAGTACGAAAATTAAAAAAAGGTAAATGGTGTTGGTCCGTTCCTATTAATAAAGGTTTTTACAAAACTTTTTTTTTGGTTTTCAATTTGTATGACCGGGCAGTCCACCCATATGGCCAGGGTAATCAAAGCAGTATGAGTTGCCAAATCTATATAATATATATATATATATATTATATAAAAATGAATCGGGGTGAGTGTATTTTCAGATGCTTAAAACTTGAAAACTACTGAACCGACTTTTATAAAATTTTGTAGGTATATTATCTAGGTACCCAAATAGGCTATAGGCTATATTTCATACCGCTGGGTGACTAGGGTCTTGAGACCAAAATGTGGACCCGGGTACCACTAGAATGTGTTTATACAATATGGATATCAAATGAAAGCTTTACTGCATTTTCAAACCTCTGGGTGACTAGGGTCTCGAGATATAGCCCAAAATATGGACCCAGCTAGCACTAGAATGTGTTTGTACAATATGGATATCAAACGAATGCTGTTGATAAAGGCATTCGTAAAGAGTATTTTTTATACCGCTGAGTGACTAGAAGTAACAAGAAGGTTCAAAACATGCTATCAAGCAATATTTCATGCCCTTACTTCGCGGGTATGGGATTAACCGTACTATTTTATTTGAGAAAAACTTCTTTCCACGTGGTGAATCCCATGCTCGCATATTACGCACATTGTTTAATAGCAGCAACTTTCGATTACAGATGTCGCCCGCTCATAACGCTATTTATTACCCGTCGTAGGTGGCGTCACAGCAGTGTTATTGGCGGCATTGTGGTGAAGTTTTGACTAACAGCATATTCCGATTACCGAATTGCAGATGTCGCCCGATCATAATACTAGTACTAAGTACTAAGTAGATTAGCACAGGAGAGTTATTGGCGTTACTGGCGGCATTGAGTTGAAGTGTTGAGAGTTGATGTTATGTCGAAGATGAGTCTGTAGTGGTACTGCTGTTAGTGGCGTCATTGCGCCACGGTATAACGAAACAGTGTGTAGCTTCAGTGACATCAGCCCTCAAATTCCAACTTTTGCTAAGCTAAAATTCCATCGCCAAAAATCTCTTAAAGAAAATCAAGTGCGCAGAAAAGTATGCAGCATTTAGTACCATGTAGTCATAAGCGACAACAGCCTAACTTCTATTACTTAGGTGGTATTTGCTATCGACCACATGGTACTAAATATTGCATGCTTTTCTGCGCACTTGATTTTGTTTTAGAGATTTTTGGCGATAGAATTTTAGCTAAACAAAAATTGGTATTTTGGGGCAGGCTCAGTATCAACTCAATAACTCAACACCGCACAGAGTTACGCAACCTTACTTTATTCTTTTAAATTTCATAATTTGTTGTACGATTGCGTTGAAACGTTGTGAGGATTTTTAATTTCTAAGTGATATTATTGATATTTCGGACACAAAAAATAAATTTAATGTTTGTGGATGTCAGCCCAGCATATCATCTTAGATTACAGAGGCCATAACAAATAAAATCTCTCATTCTTAGAATCACAATGTTCAAATAACAAAACTAATACTAGTGGGTAAGTATTTTTGAAAGTGGTATAAAGCAGTTTTTTAGTTCTACCATTTGCAGATTGTTACAAAAGTGCATTTAAAAATATTCTGTAGAATTGCAGACTGTAGGAAAGTTGTAGCTTGTGTTTGCGAAAAATATTAATGCGAATGTGCGAGTTCTCAATATTTGAGTGATAGAATTGTGATATTTCTTTGACAAAAAAGGTAGGTTTATTGACTTGAGCCGCAGCCTATTTCCCGGGGGACGACAGCATGGTCCCCCAGATAACGTACAGAAGCTGGTAGCTCACTGCAGAAGAGCGAAACTTCCTCTAATCATAGGAAGCGATGCTAACTCCCACAATACGGAATGGGGCAGCAGTGATACCAACCAAAGGGGTGAGTGTTTGCTAGAATATATATAGCCAGCAATGATTTAAGTATATACAACTTCGGGAGTAAACCGACGTTTGTTACGAGAGCTAGGGCAGAAGTCCTTGATATAACACTCGGCAACAACCTAACTGAGAATATGATCGCGAAATGTGAGGGTCTCAGAAGAACCCTCCCTTTCGGACCACAGAATCATAAGGTTTGAGCTGGGCGCTGTATCGGGGCAAACCAACCCTAGAAGAAATCCCAGGAAAAAAGACTGGGACAGCTACAAAAGTATTATAGAAGCTAACATAGATAGCCTTAAGAGTAAAGGCAGAGGTACCAATTGTACCGAGTTAGAGAGCAGGGTGGAAAGGGCAAATCAAATAATGATAGATGCCTATAACTCCAGTTGCCGTGTCTCCTTGATTAAGGGTAAGAAGGCAACCCCCTGGTGGTCTTATGACCTGGCGTTGCTAAGGAGGAAAGTCAGGAAACTCTTTAACGAGGCAAGGAGAACCGGCAACTGGGAGGAATACACCCAAAATCTAACTAAGTACAATAAGGAGATAAGAAAAGCAAAAGGCAAAATTTAGAAATTTCTGTAAGGGAATTTCCAGCACGCCTGCAGCGGCAAGGCTACACAAGGCCCTAGCCAAAGAGCAGAGACTGACAAACCTAGCAATTAGGCTCCCAGACGGTACCTATACCGAAACGGTGGAAGAGCGAGCAAAGGCCTTGCTACAAGCGCATTTTCCTGAGGCCTCCCCGCAAGTACCGGAACCTGTATTCCCCAGAGTTAGACCAACCCCATCGGAATGGCAACTAGCCAACTCCCTCTTTTGTGAGGCCAGAGTCAGATGGGCAGTGGAATCTTTTGAGAAATACAAATCTCCGGGGTGGATGGCATCTACCCGGCGCTAATGCAGCAAGGGACACAGATCATCCCACATCTCGCCAGGATCATGAGAGATAGCCTGGCACTGGGATATATACCCACGATGTGGAGAAGAGTAAGAGTAGTATTCATACCAAAATAGGTAAAAAGGACTATTCACAAGCAAAGTCCTTCAGACCAATAAGTCTAACCTCCTTTGTCTTGAAGGCAATGGAAAAGATAATAGACCAAGAAATCAGGTCGAACGCCCTCAAGAGCTGGCCCCTACATTATAGCCAGCATGCCTACAGAGCGGGTAGGTCCACGGGCACAGCTCTGTACCAGTTAACATCTGAAATACAGAGGGCGTTCGAAACAGGGGAAACAGTGCTTTGCGCTTTCCTTGAGGATGCCTTTGACAACACATCTCACGAAAGCGTAAACATAGCACTGCAGAGAAGAGGAGTTCAGGTGCCAATCCAGAAATGGATTGACAATCTACTCCGCACAAGAATCGCTGAAGCTCAAGTGGGCAGCAGCGCAGTTAAGGTTATTACAACGGGAGGGTGCCCCCAGGGAGGTGTCCTGTCATGCGCACATGCCCCACAACAGCGCTGGAAGCTATCCTCGATCTAACCCCGCTGCATATATCGATAGAGCAGTCAGCCAAGCGAGCCCTCCTTAATATCGTCAAGGAGGGCTCGGGCAAAGGTAAAGTCATATCGTCCCGGAACATGGAGGAATTGAGAGAGAAGATCCCAATCTCTCAACTCCCGAGGGATGACATCCTCAGGCAGATAGTATATGAGAAAAGATATAAAGTAGAACTGGGAGACAAGGGTACGTGGTAAGAAAACAGAATTGAGAGCATTCAGCAGCTAAACAGTATAGTATGGTATACCGATGGCTCGAAGACTACAGAGGGGATTGGATCTGGAGTCGTTGGACCCAGAGCCAAGATATCAATACCCCTGGGAGCATACCCGAGCATTTTTCAAGCGGAGGTATTCGCCATAAGCCAGTGCGCAGACCTGAACCTTCAGCGGAAATACTCCAATGAGAAAATTGCCATACTCAATGACAGCCAGGCCGCCCTCAAGGCCATCTCGGCATTTGAAATAAAATCAGCACTAGTCCTTGAGTGCGTGGAAAAGCTGAATCAACTAGGAGCACACAATGAACTACTGCTGGCCTGGGTTCCTGGCCACAGGGGAGTCGAGGGAAACGAGCAGGCGGACAGCCTGGCCAGAGAAGCAGCAACGATACGACCTATTGGTCCTGAGCCATTCCTGCCAGTAGGCCCACAGGAAATTAGGGGGCATCTATTAGCAGAAGAAAAGGAAAAGAGGGAAGAACACTGACGTAATATGCCAGGCCTGAGACAATCTATGCTACTGTTAGGGGGTTACTGCACAGCTCGATACAGGGAATTTATAGGCCTCTCGAAAAATAACCTAAGAATTCTAACAGCTATTCTTACAGGACACTGTAGACTGAACAGCCACATGCAAAAGCTGGGTATAATATCGAACAACACATGCCGATTTTGTGATCGATCAGCGGAGACGGCGGACCATATCCTCCTGGAGTGTGATGCAATCTCAAGACGTGGAGGTAAGTTTATGGGCTCACCATGGCCAGAGCATTCTCACATCAAATCCCTCAAGCCAGGTGAACTGCTAGGGTTCATCAGTGATGTCGGCTTGGATGAGGTGTTGTGAAGCAGATGAGGGCACAATAGACCAATGGTCGCAGTGCGATCCTCAATTAATTATCCATCTATTGACTTTGTTTATCGGCGAAAACTTAATCTCAATTTCATTGGAAAATATCTTCCACTGATTTGCTTCATTTTGCACTTGTTTTCCAAAATATAATTGGAACTGTTTTATTCGTTTGCATATCATCTTAGATCATAGAGGTCATAACAAATAAAATCCTTCATTTTTAGAATCACAAAGTTCAATGACATTGATATCATCGGCCTAAACACCCGCGCTGTTAGTTCTGCTTACTCCAAGCTGGAAAAAGAAGCGGTAAAGATGGGTTTGATGGTGAATGAGGACAAAACGAAGTACCTGCTGTCATCGAGCAAAGAGTCAGCGCATATGCGCCTTGGCAACCACGCTACTGTTGGCAGCCATAATTTCGAAATAGTAAAAGACTTCGTTTATTTGGGAACCAGCATCAACATTAGCAACAACATCAGCACTGAAATCCAGCGAAGAATCAATCTTGCCAATAAATGCTACTTTGGACTAGGTAGGCAATTGAAAAGTAAAGTCCTCTCTCGGCGAACGAAAATCATACTCTACAAGTCACTTATCGTACCCGTCCTGCTATATGGGGCAGAAGCATGGACCATGACAACAGCAGATGAAGCGGCTTTGGGAGTGTTCGAGAGAAAGTTCTTCGAAAGATTTATGGACCTCTACGCGTTGGCGATGGCGAGTACCGAAGAAGATTTAATGATGAGCTGTACGAGCTATACGCAGACATCAACATAGTCCAGCGAATTAAAACGCAGCGGCTGCGCTGGCTAGGCCATGTTATGCGAATGAAAGATGATGCTCCGGCCAAGAAAGTGTTTCTATCGGAACCCGCCTATGGAAGCAGAGGTAGAGGGCGGCCCCCACTCCGTTGGAAGGACCAGGTGGAAAACGATTTAAACTCCCTTGGTGTGACCAATTGGCGCTGGTTGGCGGAGCGAAGGAGCGACTGGCGCGCACTTGTTGGACGGCCATAACCGTTTAGACGGTTAAGCGCCAATTAAGTAAGTAAGTAATTTGCAGATTGTTACAAAGGTGCACTTAAAAATTTTCTGTAGAGTTCCAGACTATAGGAAAGTTGTAGCTTGTGTTTGCGAAAAATATTAATGCGAATGTGCGGGTTCTCAATATTTAAGTGAAACAATCGTGATATTTCTTTGACAAAAAAGATGAGTTTATTGCCTTTGTTTATCGGCGAAAACTTAATTTCAATTGCATTGGAAAATTCTTCCACTGATTTGCTTCATTTTGCAGTTGTTTGCCAATTTACCTCGAACAAGAATGAAGTCATCACAAACGTGTATCCAAATATTTTGAAAACTATCTTGGTTGAGTGAACGCGCAAATTTGACCCAAATGTTTTTTGCATTTCCAGATTTTATGCTCCTTTTAGATATAGCACGTCTTATAGTGAACAAAAAATAAATAAATTTGCTACAAAGATATTACATTAAAATTTGTATATTGTCTTTTAAGCTAATTTATTTTGATATTTCTTATTTTATTTTATTGTATTATCTTTTATCACGTTGTATATTAAATTTGCTACAAAGATATTACATTAAAATTGGTATATTGTCTTTTATGCTAATTTATTTTAATATTTCTTATTTTATTTTATTATATTATCTTTTATTTCAACTTAGTTTATTATTATTTAAATGCAACTTGATTGAATCGGAAAATTTCCCGTTGTATATTAAACGAAAAAAAACGACCCAAAAAAGTTTTCGATTTTAGGTCGAAATATTGCATAGGCAGTATATTACCCACTATCTATATATTAATACGCTAACAAAATTTCCATACAATCAATTGACAGGCTGTTTTGCATACTTAGCATACGTAAAATCATATAAAAGTTATATGAACCGATTCGTATTGATCAGCCGCAATGCATAGGCCTATTTTTGTTAACAAATATTACTCTATTTGTTTATAATTAATAGAAAAAGTTTTTTGTAAATTCGAACAATTCATACAAATATCGTAAGTTATTTTCGTGCACAAGCGCGCCATCTTTGGGAACAATTATCTAAGTTTTCTAATGCGAATTTCAAATACCTAAACTTTTATGCACAAGCGCGCCGTCTTTGGAACAATTGTCTAACTTTTCTAATGTGAATTTCAAATTTTATGTATACTCGCTAAATTCGAAAGCACAAATGTTTCACCTACATACAAATATGGTTCCCCATTGTAGCCGCTTACCTATAATAGTCTCTACCAAAATCCTAAAAAATTGTTCCAAAATAATTTGTAGCGTACCAAAAAATCTTAAATAGAATTAATTTTTGACCGGCCCATTTATGTGGCAAATTTCACTTAAACGTAAATGCATAAGTCTTTATTTAACAGATTCTTTGTTTTTTATTTTAGTTGTTTTCAAAAAAACATGAAATCACAAATAATGAGTTAACTTTAGTTGAAACTAACTAATTTATTTATAACAATTAATGGCAAATTTGTCCGAAAATATTTTTGCATTTGCAGATTTAATCCTCATTTTAGATAAAGTACGTCTTATACTGAACGAAAAAAAAAGTCCCAAAAACGTCTTTGATTTTAGGTCAAAACGGCAACCGGCATCATAGCGTGCATAGTCAGTATATTACCCACTATCTCTATATATTAATACGCTAACAAAATTTCCATACAATCAATTTCAGGCTGTTTCGCATACTTAGCATACGTAAAATCATATAAAAGTTCTATGAATCGATTCGTATTGATCAGCCGCAATGCATAGGCCTATTTTTGTTAACAAATATTACTCTATTTGTTTATAATTAATAGAAAAAGTTTTTTGTAAATTCGAACAATTCATACAAATATCGTAAGTTATTTTCGTGCACAAGCGCGCCATCTTTGGGAACAATTATCTAAGTTTTCTAATGCGAATTTCAAAGACCTAAACTTTTATGCACAAGCGCGCCGTCTTTGGGAACAATTGTCTAACTTTTCTAATGTGAATTTCAAATTTTATGTATACTCGCTAAATTCGAAAGCACAAATGTTTCACCTACATACAAATATGGTTCCCCATTGTAGCCGCTTACCTATAATAGTCTCTACCAAAATCCTAAAAAATTGTTCCAAAATAATTTGTAGCGTACCAAAAAATCTTAAATAGAATTAATTTTTGACCGGCCCATTTTATGTGGCAAATTTCACTTAAACGTAAATACATAAGTCTTTATTTAACAGATTCTTTGTTTTTTATTTTAGTTGTTTTCAAAAAAACATGAATGTTGAAGACATGAGTCAAATATACATATGCATACACGTACAATATTAATATATATAATCCTTACATCTTAATACTTACCTTAAATTTGTAATATATACCTACCCTTTTTAATTATATATAGACATTTCAGAAATACTTACCCTTATTTGAAATACTTACCATTCAGAAATATTTACATTGTATAAAATCACATACTCATACTCATACTCATATTTTACATTCACCCTGTATCGATTTAGTAAGCTACCGTTTGCCTAAAATATGCAGATTTAAGAAATGCATACATATTTTCCTATTTACCTATTTATACACTTACCGTTTTTCTCTCTCCTTAAGTTAAAAAGTAAGCGGTCCAACTGAATGCATTGGACCGCTTTTAAGTTAGTTGTTCGCCATCAGCCTAACTATACAAGCGCCTCTAAATTATATAATACGAAAAAGTGTTAAATCTAAATAATTAAATAATAAATATTAAAGTTTATAATTTTATATCTATACAAAACGAAAGTTGTCGCGCTTTTTATTTACTACAGTGAAGTGCTTTGTGCCTACCCCTAACTCATACTGAGTGAGCTCATCCCCTACACCCGTGCACCCTACACTAATAGTGCAATTTTATACATGGTCCTTTTGGAGCCATACAGTGAGCAGCGACCTACAAAAGAAACAAATTTAAATAAACTTAATATTAAAAACAAATCGGTTTTCGCGACGCGCTATCAACAAAAAATTGTGCAAAATAAATTTAAAACAAATATAAACCTCAAAAGACAAAAAAAGTGCAGTGCAAAACATTTACAAGTACGCTAAATTTCTAAAAAAAATTTAATTATATTATTTAATTATCACTAGCAGTATACCTGCGCCCCAAAGTGAAGAATATATGTACATACGTACACATAGTACACCACAAAAAGTGCACAGTAGGCAGTACCCAAAAAATATGATTTTTTTTGAAATAAATCACTTGTTATAAAAAGGATATAAAATATAAGAAATTTGGTGAAAAACGAAAATAAGAGCTAAAAAGAAAAAGAAACACCTAAGAGTCTATATAAAATTGTGCAAGAATACAAAAAACCTGGAAAATAAAAGAAGAAAAGTTAGAAAAGACGTGATCCACTACCCTGAAAACAGAAGTTAATTAAAAAAGAATTGAAAATATAAAAAGGGTAGGGTGCTTGAAAAGTAAAAACCTGAAAACTAAAGTTTATAAAAAATATAAAAAGCGAACAAAAATAAACAGTTTTGTTAAAGAAATAAATATCTTAAGTGCAATAAGAAGTGTGCATACAAACATACATATACATATTCGTATACATAAAAAGTGTACAGTAGGGAGAACCATATCATATCAAAATTTCTCATCGAAAAAACAAAAACCGAAAAGAAAATTTAAATTAAGCTAAAAAATACTGTGAGAATATAACAGATATAATAAAGTGCCATTAAGAAAAAAAAGTATTTGTGAAGAAAATTACTTACCGGAAAAAAAAGTTCACTTACCTGAAAAAGAAAATCACTTACCTCGGAAAAGTGGCACTTACCTGGAAAAGAAAATTATACTTACCCTCTGGAAAACCCATTTTCAACAAAAAAATTCAAAAAATTATAAAAAAGGATAAGTGCTGGTTTTAAGTGCTAAGGCACAGAAGAGTGTCTCTTAAAACCATAAATATTTATTTCATAGCACGAGCAGTAGACCTGCAAGAGTGGTACAAAGCAGATTCGAAAAGAAGCCAACAACAGCAACGTGAGTCCCAGCAACAGAAGCAACAGAAAGGTAACGGGTTCATCGGCTAAGAGGATATCACGGTACAGTACATTCAAAACATATTAGAATTGAAACCAGCGGTAAGTGCGCATATATTACGTATGTAAGTCTCATAGCGGTTCCAATTTACGGTAAATTCGAAATACATAATCTCTTATTTCTCAAATATAAATCTCGAGAGACTTGGAAATTAGTCCGCTACACTCAAACATACATACGTAATATACTTATAACACAATATTCTCAAATCCCATCACGTATATACCCCACGGCGTATTAACTCTCCATACCCACTGGCACATTCCCGTTATCAATTGCTGTCTCACAGGCATAAGAGCACTGTATTGAGTCTCTCATTCTCAATCCCAACAAAAGAACAAAATATAACCGCAAAATTCCCAAATTGGAGTCTCCCACTTGTGCCAGTGTATATATTATACATATATATATATATATCTAACCCCAATCCGCTAACTGCACTTAGACGCGCTAAGGCAGTACAGAAACAAGTAAAACAAAACACCTTCACTAGGGTGTATTAACAAAACCCCAGCAACGAGCATAATTGTAATTAAGTAAATAATATTTAAAAATATTTGCACAACTGCAAAATATTTCGCCTACTTAATTTTTCCACACACACAACAACGACCCACCCTAATATAAACAAAGTACTGGCACACAATTAAATACATATAAATAAGATCCAGCTATTTGCTCATTTTCTCATCTCGCTGTAAATTCCCGTTCCTGTGTACAAGCATTAGACTGTGTCACAAAATTTATAAGCCGGAAAATAGTTAAGACCAAAATTATATTTCAAACATAGTAGAATTAAAGTGTCCTATCAATTAATATACTACTACCTCACTCAGCACTGCTTAAAATTTAACCAAGCAATACATTTGGAACCCTTCTCATTTGGTATCCCATATTATAATATTATAATTAACACCTGTTTACCCTGAACAAAACCAATATGAGCAAAAAAGCAAATGACACTCTTGATGTAGGTCAACCCGACACAAGTCTTGATACTTTCATTTTCGAAAGCAATAGACTAGAGGCCTTTTACTCAAAGTGGTCAGCAACCCTGATAGCTGACCAAACTGAGTCACTTCTCAAGGTAAAAACACAACAGCTCGAAAGATTGTGGGAATCACTCCTAGATTCCTACAGAAATGTATCTCTTTCTCCATCCCATCAGGAGTCCACCGATTCGATAGAGCAAAAATACCAAAAGTGCTCTGAAAGCTATGAAATTTGCATGTCACAAATTATGGACGCCATACAACTACTGCGACCCTCACCTCAAATATCTCAGCCCTTAAATCCCCCAAATACTTCTAACTCATCACAAGTATACCTCAAAGTACCACCCTGCGATACTGAAATATTCCACGGCGGATACGAAGACTGGCCTGCATTCAGGGATATGTTTACGGCAGTCTACGGCAATCACCCCAAACTCACTCAAGCTCAAAAACTATATCACCTACGGCAGAAAACGAGAGGCCAAGCAGGTCAGTTAGTGAAGCAATACCCTCTCACAGACAACAGTTTTCAGTTAGCATGGGACGCCCTCAAAGCTCGGTACGAAAACCGAAGAATATTGGTTGACAACCAACTGAAGACCCTCTTTAGTCTTCAGCAAATTTTCTCAGAAAATGGTGAGCAAATTCAAAAGCTGCAAACCACCATAAATAATTGTTTGTGTACCCTGGAAGCACAAGGTATCCCAACCTCTAATTGGGACCCCATTCTTGTGTATATTTGCTCCTCAAAGCTGCCCAGTGAAACCCTGTCCCTATGGGAGCAATCTCTTACTTCTCGGAAAGAGTTGCCACTGTGGTCAGATATGGACAAATTTTTGACTTCCAGATACGAAGTAGTAGAGAGACTCCACAATTACCGACCAGGTAAGCCTAGAAATCCTCTACCAAACTTCACACCCAGGTCCACAAACCAAAACTCAATCCACAACTCCACGTTCTCAAATAAAAACAGAACAAATAATTTTCACTCTAATAATCATCACTCAAAACCACAGCAAGTCTCTTGCAAGCTGTGTAACTCAAACCACTCAATGATGTTTTGCGTGAAATTCAAAGAGCTTACGGTAGCAGACCGCCTCAAATTTGTAAAAGAAAACAATTATTGCGAGAATTGTTTGTCATACTCACATCTCAAGCGTGATTGTCAGAGCAAGTTTTCATGCGTTTATTGCCAAAAACGACATCACTCTCTCCTCCATTGTCAACAACATCAGAACGCATCTCGGGCAACAGGCCTCAGACCCCAAAATACACTAGCCCAAACCACAATCCCATATCAAATAAATGATGAACAAGCATCGACATCAAGGCAAGCAGCGACTGAAGCAGCGGCGCAGAAACACCAGGACTCAACAACCCACACGGTCTCGTCACATTTCTCCAGTAGCTGTGAAACAACACTACTCCCAACGGCACTAGTCCCCATTCACCACGCCGGGGAGTACCATAAAATTCGCGCACTTATTGACCAAGGCTCTCAGAAAACATTTTTGGCAACCCGAATCCAAAAAATGTTAGGCCTCCCAACAAAAAATGCAAGATATGAAATCTCAGGAATGGGAGGCACAGTGGTGCAAAAAGCAAACAAAATCTGCGAGGTAACTCTTTGCTCCTCAGACTTAAGCAAAGAGATTAGCACCAACGCAATTTTGCTCCCACAACTCACTCATTTTCTTCCCAATAAGAAAATCTCAAAAGTCAGCTTAGAGGCATTCCAATCTCTCCAGCTCGCAGATCCTAACTGTCTCCATCCCTCAAAAATAGACATGGTTATAGGAAGCGATATAATTCCCCAAATACTGCTCGATGGTCTGCAACGAAATCCGCAAGAAACCCTTATAGCTCAAAACACAATATTTGGATGGGTTCTCAGCGGACTAGTAAAAGGAACTAGTCTCCACCTACTCTACACAAGCCAGTGAATCAACAGAACCGGACATCAGCACTCTACTCAAACGGTTCTGGGAACAGGAAGAGATCCACACAACTCTGTCCAGATCACCGGAGGACCAATTTTGTGAGGCCCTCTACACATCTACAACTACAAGAAGAGAAGATGGACGTTACGTCGTAAAACTTCCCTTTAAACCCAATTTCCCCCACTCATTGGCACTAGGGCACTCCCGCCCATCAGCGCAGCAACAATACATCAGTGTAGAAAGGAGTCTGGAAAAAAAGCCCGAATTATGTGAAAAGTACTCAGAAGTACTCACAGAGTACCTCCAAATGGACCACATGCAGCCCGCTCCAAACACAGAGGTAATCAGAAATGGTAAATATTTCTCATTTTACCTCCCTCATCACGCTGTTCTCAAACCCGACAGCAAAACCACAAAGGTTCGCGTGGTATTTAATGCATCAAAGACATCGCACTCAGGAAACTCTCTGAATGATGTTTTATACCCAGGCCCGATTCTCCAAAACGACTTGACGTCAATAATTCTCAATTGGCGCCTCTACAAGTTCGTGTTCAATGGCGATATCGAAAAAATGTATCGCCAAATTCTCGTCAAGGAAGAGGATCAAGACTTTCAGAGAATTCTCTTTCGGAAAGCTCCTCACCAGCCACTCCAAGACTTTAAGTTGAAAACCGTCACTTTCGGTGTAAACTGCGCTCCATATCTCGCAATCCGTACACTCCACCAACTCGCTCAGGATTGCGAAGAAACTCACCCGCTCGCTAAAGACATCATTCTTCGAGAAACTTACGTAGATGACGTCCTCTCAGGCGGGCATAATATACAGTCCACTCTCGCTTCCATGAATCAAACTATCGAAGCTCTAAAATCGGCTGGCTTTCCACTCAAAAAAATCACTGCAAACAGAGCAGAAATTCTCAATTCGATTCCAGCCTCTGATGTCTTAGATGCGGAATTTCTTAAATTCCATGACACCAGCTCCACTAAAACTCTGGGCATAAGATGGAATGCTCTAACTGACTCCTTTTCGTACTCTTACGACCCAATACCGGACTCTACGTCACACACAAAACGGCAAATACTCTCGGCCGTAGCTAAGCTGTTCGATCCCGCAGGATGGCTTTCGCCAATAATGATCCAAGCCAAAATTCTCCTCCAACAGCTATGGTTAGAAGGTACCGACTGGGATGAACAGGTCAAACCCGCATCTGTTCATAAGTGGAACACTTTCCGGGAAAGTCTCCCAGCCATAAGCAATATACGTATTCCACGATGGGTGCAATTCGCCCCAAATAAATGCATCCAAATACACGGTTTCTCAGATGCCTCAGAAAAAGCATATGCAGCATGCGTCTATATCAGAGTACAACATGATGAAAACTCCTTCTCATCTCAGCTTTTCGTGGCTAAAACCAAAGTCGCTCCTCTACAGACGATTAGCTTACCACGATTAGAACTCTGTGGCGCAGTACTGTTATCAAAATTAGTAGCAAACACTCAATCCCAATTAAATCTGCCACCACACGAACTGACACTCTGGTCAGACTCCGCCATCGTGTTGGCTTGGCTAGAAAAACCCCCACATACATGGAAAACCTACGTGGCAAACAGAATCACCGTGATTCTACAGAACGTTAGTAACGCATCTTGGCGCCACGTACCCAGTGCTGACAACCCCGCCGATTTAGGAACCCGAGGATGCAAGCCGCAAGACTTAGCTGACTCTTCGTTATGGTGGAATGGACCCCAATGGCTCTCTAAACCGAGCTTGTTCTGGCCAAAATATGTCCCTTCTACCTCAACCCCTTCCGGAGAAGAAACTCGTCGAAGCCTGGCATGCTGTCGATCACGCCGATATACTGGAACGATTCTCATCATATCCGCGCGCGTTAAAAGTTGTGGCCTTCATGTACCGGTTTATCCGCCAAACCCAGAAACAACCAATTTCCAGTTCCCTAGTTCTCACGCAGGAAGAACTATATTTCGCAAAAATTAAACTCATCATGGTCACGCAACGCCATCATTTTCCGGCCGAAATCACCCAATTAGAAGCAGCAAAGCCTATCAGCAAGAAAAGTTCATTGTTGACCCTCAATCCCGTGCTAGATGAAGCTGGCCTCCTGCGAGTTAAGGGTCGTTTAGCTAATGCCGACATCAGCGAGAATGAACGGTATCCGATAATTATACCAGATAACTCCAAGTTCTGCTCACTGCTACTAGACTTTCTCCACAAAGTATTGCTTCATGCTGAGGTGCAACTGATGATTCGCATGATTCAAGCGGAATACTATATTCCCCGCATCAAGCAGAAAGTAAAGAAATGCATATTCCAATGCAAGACGTGCACGATATACAAACAACAAATGCGTTCACAAATAATGGCCCCTCTACCCCCCGAACGTGCCACTTACTCCGTGCCATTTCACGTAACAGGAGTTGACTTCGCTGGTCCCATTTATGGTGAAAACGTCCCTCTTACGACGAGCTTCTCACACGAAAGCGTACGTTTGCGTATTCGTCTGCTTCTCCACTAAAGCAGTCCACCTCGAATCATGCACAAATTTGACAACTGAAGCCTTCAGAGCCGCCTTCACTCGCTTCGTAGGGCGACGCGGATTACCCCACAAAATAATGTCTGACAACGGAAAGACGTTTGTTGGCGCACAACGAGCGATCCAGAGGGAGATAGCCCTATTCCTCAAAGAAGCAGCTGTTGATATTGCACAAAGGTATGCGGTACAGGGCCTCTCTTGGCAATTCATACCGCCGTATGCCCCACACATGGGCGGCCTATGGGAAGCCGCAGTAAAAAGCTTCAAAACCCATTTCACAAAAGTAGCTGGAAATCAAAAGTTTACATTTGAGGAATTCACCACTCTCCTCATTCGAATCGAAGCAGTGCTCAATTCTCGCCCTCTCTCTCCCATGTCACAGGATCCAAGCGACTTATTAGCCCTAACTCCTGGACATTTTCTTCGAGGAGCCCCCTTAACTTCCTCACCCGAACCGAATGCCGAAAACGTATCCCCTACTACGAAATGGCAAAGATTAAAGGTTCTGCATCACCAGTTCAGCTCACGTTGGAAGAGCGAGTACCTACAAACCTTGCATAAAAGATATAAATGGAAACATCCCCAACAAAATATTCGCGAAGGAGATATGGTCGTTATTAAAGACGACCTTCACCCCCCCAATGAATGGCGTTTGGGCCGAGTTATCAAACTCCATGCGGGCGCCGATCAACGGGTTCGTGTGGTAGATGTCCGCACCCAAGCAGGTATAGTCACGCGAAACATTACTAAACTCTGCCTCCTCCCATCTCAGGAACTGCCGCCATAGCAACTCTCTACATCAGCGTAGAATCTTCAACAAAGTCGACGGAACCTCAGAGGATCTCGAAGAGCGTCTACATCCCTCAGCTCCGCAGGCCGGCCGCCATGTTGAAGACATGAGTCAAATATACATATGCATACACGTACAATATTAATATATATAATCCTTACATCTTAATACTTACCTTAAATTTGTAATATATACCTACCCTTTTTAATTATATATAGACATTTCAGAAATACTTACCCTTATTTGAAATACTTACCATTCAGAAATATTTACATTGTATAAAATCACATACTCATACTCATACTCATATTTTACATTCACCCTGTATCGATTTAGTAAGCTACCGTTTGCCTAAAATATGCAGATTTAAGAAATGCATACATATTTTCCTATTTACCTATTTATACACTTACCGTTTTTCTCTCTCCTTAAGTTAAAAAGTAAGCGGTCCAACTGAATGCATTGGACCGCTTTTAAGTTAGTTATTCGCCATCAGCCTAACTATACAAACGCCTCTAAAACTAAATCAAAAATAAATACATATACAAGAGTGTTACATCTCAAATCCAAAATTATTAAAAGTAATAAAGTTTATATTCATTTATTTTCAAACGAAAACGTTAGCGCGTTTTATTTATGACAGTGAAGTGTTACCTACCCTTATCCCTCCGTGCACCTACCCT
>JARSSU010039892.1:0-51435 GCA_029619165.1 Eurosta solidaginis | reverse complement strand
CCTCCCCCCCCCTCCCCCCCCCCCCCCCTTCCCCCCCCTCCTCCCCTCCTCTCCTTTCTCCCCCCCCTCCCTCTCCCCCTCTCTCCCCCCCCCCCCCCCCCCCCCCCTCCCTCTCCCCTTTCCCTCTCTCCTTCTCCCCCTTTCTCCCCCTCCCTCCCTCTCCCACCTTCCGCCTTGCTCCCGCGCCCCGCTCGCGCACCCCCTCTTTCCCCCTTTTTATCCCCTTTCCCGTTATGACAGCTTCCTACCATACGTGTGGGGCGTCTCCGTTATTGTGCAGAACGTCGTTTCTTCTATTTGATCCGCCAACATCTCACCCCTACTGTCTGCCTGCAAGTTTGAATGCCATAGTCGTGATGGGCATGAAATCGCCTAAGATAATGCGATGTTGCCAGTGAGTAAGGCCTCGATTTAGGCGGTATCCACTGGGTAACAGGTGGCAGGGGGATGTAGATGTTGATGATTCTAGGTTTGCATCGCCTGACCGGACAGATAGCCTTGACGTTCTAAGACATTGTCCCTGCGGTCGATGCCAGGATCAATATATGATATTGCACAGAGTGGTGTAAATAAACGCGAGACCGCCTCCATTTCCGCTCTCGCGGTCCTTCCTGTGGACATTATACCCAGAGCAGGTCTGCAATGCAGATCTTTGCTGTGAGTTTTAGTCTCTTGAATCGCAGCAATGCGGATGTGTGCCGCTTCATGAAATCGACTATCTCCGTAATCTTCCAGTTAGTCCCATTACAGTTTAACTGCAGAATTCTGAAGTGCATGAGGGGTGACGCCGCCACTCTAGGGTAAGTGCCGGTTGACTACGCCTAGGTTGTGGAAGGCCAGGACGCAATTGCTGTTGTGGCCTTGGGACTGGGCGCCCTTGGGCAAGCATTGGGTACCCGGATGATTTGGGTTGCCACCTGGCAACATGGCGCGATGAAAACCGTCGAGGGGTTGCCGTCGCGGAGACCAGAACATCTAGGAAAGTGACACCACCCAAGGCAGGAGCTGCATTGAGCGGATGTCGCAAACCTATATATTCTGTGCTGGCAGACGGTGCAAATGGAGGGAGGGACTAAGAGTCTGTTCCCTGACCTGCACAATTGCTGCCAGAAAAGAGGGGTGGGAGAAGACGGGGGCAGGGGCTGATGCTCAGCATTGCTACCAGCTCTACTACGAAGGTAGTAGTTATGAGTGGTATCAGCTGTTTGAGTTGTTGGCGCCGTGGGGCGCGAGCAGCAGCGGGTACTTGTTGTGGCTTGCTGAGCAGCGAAGGCTGCTGGAAGGTAGTGGAGGGGCACTTAGGCGTAGACTACGGAACGCCCTTGGGCGTGAGCAGCAAGGAGCCACAAAAGATTTATAAAAGTTATGTGGACGTCGGGTTTTGGGATCAAGCCCAGACAACCTGTCCGATGCAACCATCCCTTGCACGAGACACACTGAACAGAGTATGACCGTCCTAAAAAGATTCTTTTCTGGCAAATGCAGCAAAGCCATTTCTCAGGACCGGGGTCAGGAGACGGACCCGGATTGGGTTCGATACCTTCCCGGAGTAAGAGAATATGTAGCAGTCCTGCTGCAAGGAGCTGCTGGGAGGATGACAATTTGTGGGAGGGACGAAACAAATTAAATGGGGTCACACTGAAATGACAGTCCTTGGTCGGGAAAAATCCCGAGTCGCTCCGGTACATAGAGCCGACTGCCTTGGGAAGCGCTAACATAACCTTCTCTAATTTCTTTGATTTGCTATATTTAATTATTTTCGCGCGTAGTTCAAGTTTTTTTGGTTAGTGGACTTTATGTCACAAATTTATATCAGGTATACAATAACTTTTGTATAGGAAATAATGAGCGGAAAAAACACATCCGCACTCGACGACCACACACATAGTGACCTAGGTGCTCCAGTCGAAAGCTTTCGCATTCCAACAGGGACAAGAATGGCATTTAGCGAGTCAATACAACGTCCCCCTGATTCCAGTTCAGACAAGGCGCCAAATAACACAAAGCCTGATTTCACTCATCTTTAGTAAGAAAGGGAATAGGGCGCCAATGTCGCTCACAAAGATCACGACATACAACCGTTCAGTGAAGAAGAGCTATAAACGGCCCTATACAATATGAAGGCCCTATACAATATGAAGGCCCGTCTTGCCGCTACATATGCATAACAAAGGCCTGGAAGCCAGGATCTATCAAGAAAAGTGAACGAAAGCGAACTCCGTCATAATTTTCCGGTAAAATAAATAAAAGGTAAATAAGTATTAAAAAATTGCTAAGATTTCAAATATATTGCTTACAAAAAATGTAGTGAAACTAATTTAGATTTGTCATCAATGCTTTAAGCTTACCTACCGTTTTTAAGCAAAAGCGTATACTTGCGCAATTCATTTGGAATTTATTGTTTCGCTCTTATTTTCATTTAAAAGGTGGTGTCGTCGACACCTGAGCTTGTCGGCCTAGTGGCTAACCACTTATGTACGTACATGGGCTACATAATCATTAACTGTAATTGAAGAAAAATGTCTGTCATTTAACCCTCAACTTACCAGCCAAACATACATCATTTTTTATCTTTAAATATTTTATATACATATGTACATGCATACATACATATTTGCATATTTATTTTAATAGCCCTACAAACATTCTCGGAGCAATCCTACCTTAGCTCTCACTATAGCAGGCACCTTGTCTTTGGTGTGATTGCTTAGCCGAACTCCATAGCGCCCGAATTTTGGGGCTGAGCGGTTTAGGGCGCCGTTTCGTCAGGCCACGGGATCCAGGGTGTTATGCGGACCATGCCTATTGGATGATTTGCTGCCAAGGGATATTTTAGGCTGTATTTGAATGAAGCCTTCCCGAAAATAGGCCGCCTCGAGAAGTAATGACGGCCTTACGGTTTGACGAAATTTTTCCCCATTTTTAAAATTAGATCGCTGAGCCCGCCTCGTCGCGCAGGTGGTTATACGATCAAGATGAGCTTAAGACAAAGCTTTAAAGTTTAAAACAAAGTAAAGATGAACAAGTAAGGAAGGCTAAGTTCGGGTGTAACCGAACATTACATACTCAGTTGAGAGCTATGGAGACAAAATAAGGAAAATCACCATGTAGGAAAATGAACCTAGGGTAACCCTGGAATGTGGTTGTATGACATGTGTATCAAATGGAAGGTATTAAAGAGTATTTTAAGAGAGAGTAGGCCATAGTTCTATGGATGGACGCCATTTAGGGATATCGCCATAAAGGTGGACCAGGGCTGACTCTAGAATGTGTTTGTACGATATGGGTATCAAATGAAAGGTGATAATGAGTATTTTAAAAGGGCATGGGCTTTAGTTCTATAGGTGAACGCCTTTTCGAGAAATCCCCATAAAGGTGGACCAGGGGTGACTCTAGAATATGTTTGTACGATATGGGTATCAAATGAAAGCTGTTAATGAGTATTTTGAAAAGGAGTGATCCTTAGTTCCCTAGGTGGACGCCGTTTCGAGATATCGCCATAAAGGTGGACCAGGGGTGTCTCTAGTTGTACGATATGGGAATCAAATGAAAGGTGTTACTGAGCGTTTTAAGAGGGAGTGGGCATTAGGTCTATAGGTGGACGCCTTTTCGAAATGTCGCCATTAGGGTGGGCCAGGGGTGACTCTAGAATGTGTTTGTACGATATGGGTATCAAACGAAAGGTGTTACTGAGCATTTTAAGAGGGAGTGGGCATTAGGTCCATAGGTGGACGCCTTTTCGAGATATCGCCATTAGGGTGGGCCAGGGGTGACTCTGGAATGTGTTTGTACGATATGGGTATCAAATGAAAGGTGGTAATGAGTATTTTAAAAGGGAGTCAATCCTTAGTTCTATAGGTGGACGCCTTTTCGAGATATCGCCATAAGGGTGGACCAAGGGTGACTCTAGAATGTTTGTACGATATGGGTATCAAACGAAAGGTGTTACTGAGCATTTTAAGAGAAAGTGGGCATTAGGTCTATAGGTGGGCGCCTTTTCGAGATATCGCCATTAGGGTGGGCCAGGGTGACTCTAGAATGCGTTTGTACGATATGGGTATCAAATGAAAGGTGGTAATGAGTATTTTAAAAGGAGTAATCCTCAGTTCTATAGGTGGACGCCTTTTCGAGATATCGCCATAAAGGTTGACCAAGGGTGACTCTAGAATGTTTGTACGATATGGGTATCAAACGAAAGGTGTTACTGAGCATTTTAAGAGGGCAGTGGGCATTAGGTCTATAGGTGGACGCCTTTTCGAGATATCGCCATTAGGGTGGGCCAGGGGTGACTCTAGAATGTTTGTACGATATGGGTATCAAACGAAAGGTGTTACTGAGCATTTTAAGAGGGAGTGGGCATTAGGTCTATAGGTGGACGCCTTTTCGAGATATCGCCATTAGGGTGGGCCAGGGGTGACTCTAGAATGTTTGTACGATATGGGTATCAAAGGAAAGGTGTTACTGAGCATTTTAAGAGGGAGTGGACATTAGGTCTATAGGTGGACGCCTTTTCGAGATATCGCCATTAGGGTGGGCCAGGGCTGACTGTAGAATGTTTTTACGATATGGGTATCAAACGAAAGGTGTTACTGAGCATTTTAAGAGGGAGTGGGCATTAGGTCTATAGGTGGACGCCTTTTCGAGATATCGCCATTAGGGTGGGCCAGGGTTGACTCTAGAATGTGTTTGTACGATATGGATATCAAATTAAAGGTATTAATGAGGGTTTTAAAAGCGAGTGGCCCTTTAGATGTTTATGTGAAGGCGTTCTCGCGATATCGACCAAATGTGGATCAGGTGATCCAGAAAATCATCTGTCGGGTACTGCTAATTTATTTATATATTCAATAACACTAACAGTATTCCTGCCAAGATTCCAAGGGCTGTTGATTTCGCCTTGTAGAACTTTTTCATTTTCTTCTACTTAATATGGTAGGTGTCACACCCATTTTACAAAGTTTTTTCCAAAGTTATATTTTTCGTCAATAAACCAATCCAGTTACAATGTTTCATCCCTTTTTCGTATTTGGTATAGAGTTATGGCATTTTTTTAATTTTTCGTAATTTTCGATATCGATAAAGTGGGCGTGGTTATGGTCGGATTTCGGCCATTTTTTATACCAAGATAAAGTGAGTTCAGATAAGTACGTGGGCTAAGTTTAGTAAAGATATATCGGTTTTTGCTCAAGTTATTGTGTTAACGGCCGAGCGGAAGGACAGACGGTGGACTGTGTATAAAAACTGGGCGTGGCTTCCACCGATTTCGCCCATTTTCACAGAGAACAGTTAACGTCATAGAATCTATGCTCCTACCAAATTTCAAAAGGATTGGTAAATTTTTGTTCGACTTATGGCATTAAAAGTATTCTAGACACACTAAATGAAAATGGGCGGAGCCACGCCTATTTTGAAATTTTCTTTTATTTTTGTATTTTGTTGCATCATATCATTACTGGAGTTGAATTTTGACTTAATTTACTTATATACAGTAAAGATATTAAATTTTTTGTTAAAATTTGAATTTAAAAAAAATTTTTTTAAAAAAGTGGGCGTGTTCTTCATCCAATTTTGCTAATTTTTATTCAGCACATATATAGTAATAGTAGTAACGTTCCCGCCAAATTTCATCATGATATCTTCAACGACTGCCAAATTACAGCTTGCAAAACTTTTAAATTACCTTCTTGTAAAAGTGGGCGGTGCCACGCCCATTGTCCAAAATCTTACTAATTTTCTATTCTGCGTCATAACGTCAACCCATCTACCAAGTTTCATCGCTTTAACCGCCTTTGGCAATGAATTATCGCATTTTTTCGGTTTTTCGAAATTTTCGATATCGAAAAAGTGGGCGTGGTTATAGTCCGATATCGTTCATTTTAAATAGCGATCTGAGATGAGTGCTCAGGAACCTACATACCAAATTTCATCAAGATACCTCAAAATTTACTCAAGTTATCGTGTTAACGGACGGACGGACGGACGGACGGACATGGCTCAATCAAATTTTTTTTGGATCCTGATTATTTTGATATATGGAAGTCTATATCTATCTCGATTCCTTTATATATGTACAACCAAACCGTTATCCAATCAAACTTAATATACTCTGTGAGCTCTGCTCAACTGAGTATAAAAAGAAAATGCGATGGCGTCGCAAGCTAGGGTGGAGGAAATGGCCGCTAAATGTCTGCCGTACTCCGCCCATGTTACTTTTACCTTTTACTAAAACTATCACGATTTAGTCATAAAGTTAATATACTCGCCAAGTTTTACCACCTTAACAGTATTTTAAATGCAATGTGTCAGTTTTTCAACTTTTTGGAAACTTTCAATATCGAATAAGGAAGCTCTGTTATCGCTCAATTTAGCCCAATTTATATTTATTATTTTTATTTATATTTATTTTATTACTGTTTGTTCTGTCAGTATGAAAAAACATTAAGATTAATCTCTCAGCGCAATAGAGTGTACAATCTTCTTGGTTAGTCCTTCTTCAGCCAATATAAAGAACTGAATGTTGGATAGTTGGCCGTGCGAAAAGCATGGTGTTTTCAAATCTAAGCCACATGCAGACAACGTTTGGCCTTGTAACTTATTGATCGTCATTGCGAATGCTAATCTAATTGGGAATTGAATGCGTTTTTAAATTCAATTGCCACATCTGTAGGAATAAGTAAACAAACTTGTGCAAACGAAAATTCATTTATAAGCAGGATAAAGTGAGCGCTAAAATTAAAGGCTAGATGAGAAAGCGGCCCTTAAGCTAATATCAACAGCTTCAAATTAATATCCATAATGTAAAAACACATCCTATTGTCACCCTGATCCACTTTTTGGTCTATATTTCGAGACCCTATTCACCCAGGGGTATGAAAATTACCCTCTAACGGCCCGATTCTTAGCGTTACCGGTAAAATAGTACCCAGAACATTATGTAACCGAAAATCGTTACCAGTTGTTTTATTCGCGATTCTGGCCCAAGTGGTGACGCTGTCATCACCGAAAAACTCACCAGTGTCTGTGGAGAACTTTGAAAGGTAGTTTTCTTCGCTTTCACGGTTGCCACTTTGGTCCATTTGGACCAAAAATGGTCCCTTCCAACCCCATTTGGTCCGCTGGTCCCTTTTCTTTAATTTTAGTCCTTTTTAGGCAGTATCCTCGATTGGTACTTTTCTCTCTTTTTCACTTAGGTAAAAATTCACAATATTGCCCAAAAATTCGCCACTTTTTCGTTAGCCCCCATATAAAAAAACTCACACTTACTGAATCTAGGCTCTGATGTGAAGTGTAAACGTTAAGGGAAAAAGTAAGCATCTATAAAAAACAGACTAACAAAATTGGCTAGTTTCATTTCTGATTTACTGAGTTTTCCACATACATAGTTCGGCAACACCAGAACGCAAATTTTGAACCATTTCTTACTAAAACCTAACTGCACTATACATTGTATTTCATTGCAATCAACAACATAATGCTAGAACCAAGAGCTTTGTTACCAAAACTAGGTTCACAAAGTTGGTTGGTGGAAGACATATACTTATCCTATGTCAAAATGTAGTACCATTTTTGGTTGCATGCACATATATCTGTTTGTTCAGCTTGAATTAAAGGAAAGTCTTCACAATGTTTAGTAAAATTTTATATGGAACATCCTAAACTTTTGTATTTTATACTAATAAAATAAAACAAATATTTGGTCCTTTTTTTCGATGAATATTGGTCCCAAATGAAAACATGGTGTGGCAACCGTGTTTGCTTTACAGAAAATGTCTCACTTGTAGATACGAGGTTAACGAATAAACGCGACGATGTGTATGTATATGCATATTATGCATGATAAGTTTCTACATATGTAGGTATATTGTAATTTATTCTGTGAAAGTACATAATGTAAACAAATATGTATAGCAAGCGGCAACACTTTTTTACTATTATCTTTACTTATTTGCGCTTACAATTCTTTATTTTTCAGTTTGTGCGTTTTTCTAAAGCACAGCTGTTGTGTGGTTATTTCGATGTAACCACCTACTTTTGTGGGTAAAAAATTATCCGGCTACTTTCGCGGGTAGAATACCAAAAGCGTGTAAAAGTTGCCACATATTTTCGTTACCATGGTGAAGATGTTGTTACCACACTATAATCGGGGCGTAATAAGCACTCATCAACAGCTTTAATTTGTTATCCATATTGTGTAAACATATTCTAGAGGTACCCGGGTCCACGTTTTAGCCTATATCTATAGACCCTAGTGACCCAGGGGTATGAAATATACCCCGTATCAAATATTGTACAAACACATCCCAGGATTACCCAGGTCGACGTTTTCATCTCAAGACCCTATCCACCTAGCGAAAAAGAGGTAGACGTTGGCCAATTCTCAGAACTACCCAATATGCCCACAAAATTTCATGCGAATCGGTTTAGCCGTTTCGGAGGAGTTATGCCTCTAACACCGTGACACACGAATTTTTTATATGTACTAGCAGACCCGGCAGACGTTGTTCTGCCCAAAGTTTGGCCTATCTGCATACATTTTAATACGATTTTCCGTCTAACTCTGCCCTACCCCTCTACACTTTTTCCTAATCTTTTTATTCACTCCTCCCTCCGCCTTTTTCGCTTCATCTCCATCTTCGTCTCATTCTATCTTTTCTCAGTCTCCTTCTCTCTTTTCTCTTTTCTCAAATTTTTCTCCTTCTTCTTCATCTCTTATTTCCAGTCCCAGAGGGTGGTATGTATTTTGTTCCAGTCCCATTCCGAGTCTCAGTGCCAGTCCCACTCCGAGTCTCAGTCTCAGTCCCAGTCCTAGTCCTAATCCCAGCCCCAGTCCCTTTCTGGTATACTTCCAGGAAAAAAGCATCGTAAATACTAATATAGGCAAATTTATATACGAAATTTCAGGCAAATTGAATAGGACGTATATAAATATGTATGTGGGTATTATTAATTCTTGTCTTTATTTCGGCTTCAGTTTTGCCAGGTTGATGCGACTAAATCGAATATCACAATGAACTTTAGCCACTCAGCGGTGTAAAACTTACTCTGTATTATAGTACACATCAACAGCTTCAATTTGATACCCATAATATAAAAATACATTCTAGGTGTATCCGGGTCCATGTTTGGGCCTATATATCGAGACCGTAGTCACCCAGCGGTGTAAAACTTACTCTGTACTAAAGCACTCATCAACAGCTTTCATTTGATATCCATATTGTATAAACACATTCTAGGGGGTACCCGGTAGAGATATACGCCGCCGCCGCCGCCGATTTAGTCGTTTTTTGCACGCCGCCGCCGAATGTCAAAAATATCGGCGCGGCGGCGGCGGCGTCCCGCGCGGTACTATATTTTCTACTCATTTAAGACTGTTTAGGCCATTTATTGTCATGTCAAAAATTGGTCGGATATGGTCGAAAGTGGTATCAACGGATGCGCATCACTGTCATAAGAAACTAATTGCAAAATTTAGCTCTTTCTAACTGTTCTATAAGTTATTTAAAAAAACAGGCGTTTTCGATGTCAGCTTAACACGGACTTTGCATCACCCAATTCACCAAGTTATTAAAACAAAACACTAAAAGAAAAGTTTTATAATAAATTTATATGCTCACTTTGCTTATTTTTTCAAAAAATTAATAATGAACAATGCAAATAAAATGGCCCAAGGCGAACATGTTTTCAAAGTGACCTCAAGTTGTTGAAAAACAGCAAATTACCCAAAAAAAAAGGTGCAGATTTAAAAAAAAATTTACATTGCGATTAGCTGAAGGAATAAGAGAAATCAGTTGCAAATCCTTTAGTAGGTTCTAGGGGCATAAACACTCCTTTTAAATAATTCTTACCTCATACTTAAGTTGAGGATATATGTACGTATGAGAAGGGTATGAAAGATCAATTGGGCTTACATTTAAACATCTGTTGTTTATTTGCGAAACTATACAAAGCGTCTGAAATCTTAATTTTGATTTTCACACTTAATCCTTCAATACCCAAGTCTCCCGGTTTGACATTTCCTAAAGTTGGCGGCCCTTATGCGAAACTAGTTCCTTGGAGTGAATAACATTGTTTATAGCCTACCAACCAAGTTTAAATATAACCTTCGCGGTACGGCTCCTTTTACAAATGTGAATACGTAGGCACATATATTTACGAGGTGAGGCTTTGTCCTTCGCAAGAACACTCAAAGTGGTGAGGCAAAAGCTTTCCCAAGACAGTCGAACTAAATGCAGTGTGTGCTACTACCCTAACGTACTGGACAGTCGAACTGGTCTGAAAACTGAAGCTACGCGGTCATCCATTCTAAAATATCGTTTCATTTAACGAATACTATTGAAATCAATGTTGTGGACACAGACGTCTGCAAAATTTGATCTACATTTTAAAAATTGTATCCAGGGTCCTTGTAAAATTTTAATTATGTAGATGCGCCGAGGATTATACGATTTTCACCCATGAGTTACGCAATTACATCCACTTAGACTGCTTATGATTTCGAGGGCGGCATCCTTGGCCGAATAGTTACTCCATAACGTTTCAAGGTGTTTCTCTGGTGTAGCTTGGCCGCATAGCGCGACAAAAACATCCGTTAGAAAGTCTTCGGAACTACACCTAGAGCTTTTAGGAAAGTGACGTCGACGAAGGTACATATGTGTTCAAAGTCGCGGTCCTATAGCTTCTGTGCTGGCATATGGTGTGAGGGTCAGGAGGCGTGGTAGCGACTGGTGGTCGGGATTGCTACTGTTCGCACATCGGGAATTGTAGCTCCTAATCATCGGGAATTGTAGCTCGGAAAACTGGATGCGCCCTGTACCACGAGAGGCATGAGTATTAATAGACCATGAATAGCAACCGTAAGTCGCCTTTGTACGTGACCGCGAAGGAGCCACAAATGATTTAAAGAAATTGTGCTCGCGACGATATTAGGAGTTAACCCCAGGTGAAACTACGCTTTGCACGAGATGTTATGCACGGAGGAGTTATGCCTCTAACACCGTGACACAAGAATTTTATATATGTATTAGATATAATAAGAAATTTCTATAGAAATTTGATTTTAAAAAGCTGTATAAATATTTTGTATTTTTCATCATTAAGGGCATTGAATTTTTAATTATGCACTTCTAAACAACAATTTACTCAAGCTTAAAAAAACAAAGTGAAAACAACAAAATATTCCATCGTATACATAAATAGCTTTAATTGCAACGTAGAAGCGTTTTTATACTCAGTTGAGCAGAGCTCACAGAGTATACTAACTTTGATTGGATAACGGTTGGTTGTACAAGTATAAAGGAATCGAGATAGATATACAGGTAGGTTCTGAAATTCGAGTGAAAGTGAATATGAAAATGAAACCTAAAACGAGGGAATTAAAATTTGGTGTTCTGCAAACCGAGTTTTTCATTCATTTTCTTGCTCGTTTTAAATTCACCCTTAAAATGAACTTAGCATTTGACAGTTGTCAATTGATAAAGAAAAAATAATACATTTTAGGGAAAAATAAAACTTAAAATAAAAAATGAGTGCTATAACAACGCTTTCGTTTATTATTCTGGAAAATGAGAGAAATGGAGAAGAAGCTCTTCATAGAAAGATACTCCGTGACCACTCAAATCCATTAGATGTGCCGGAATCTGCGTAAGTTTGTAGGGCATGCGGTGTATTCTGCTTTTTACATATTGATTCTCATTATAGTTTCGTGTCCAGCTATCGTGTTAGCAAAGAAGCATTCATTATGCTCTTAAATATTGCTGCACCACATATAAAGCACACTTCGCTTCCAACGACACTGCAAATGGCTGCAACATTGCATATTTTTAGCCGAAGGTGGCTTCCAAAAAGCTGTGGGTAAGGATAGCTACATCGCTATGGGGCGAAGCACGGTATCAAAGTGTTAAAAGAAGTGCTGCGTATTTTGGAAAAATACTTGTGTCCCCGGTGGATTAAGTTGCGAATGACAGAAAGCGAACTGACTCAATCGAAGCAACATTTTCAGCAACACTTTGGGATTCCTGGAGTAATTGGCTGCATAGGCGGGACGCACATACAAATAACTAAACCTAATAAAGATCACAGCATATTTTATAACCGTAAGGGTTATTTTAGCATGAATGCAATGATTGTGAGTATACAAATATAAAATCTAAAAATGTAAAATAATTTAAATAAGTAAAATTATTACAGATATGTGATTACAATATGGTTATTAGAAGTGTTGATGGTCGTCACCCTGGGTCAAGTCACGATGCTTTGATATGGAGTGTAAGTAAAGCAAATGACTCCTTCCAACGTCGTTATGAGAATGGAGAACGTGGTTCTTGGCTTTTGGGTGATGCCGGATATCCACTTCAGCCATTTCTGCTAACACCGTTCAGAAATCCACAAGCTAACACAGCAGAGCATACGTTTAACCAAAAACATTGTTCAGGACGCAATATAGTTGAAAGAACTATAGGGGTGTTAAAAAGCCGATTTAGATGTTTAGCTCGTACTCTTCAATACCAACCGGAAAAGGTTGTACAAATAATTAATGTTTGTTGTGCTTTACACAACATTTGTATACACTACAAAGTCCAGGAAATCGTAGATGTTGACATAGAAAATCAGGAAGATGCTCTTGCCGAAGAAATATTTAACGATTCTATACTTTATGACGAAGCTGCATTAATTAGAGAAAACATAGCCAGTCACCTTCATAGAAATTCGTGAAAGTAGAAAACACAAAGCAAATACTTTAATTATTATATTAAAATCACATTTCAGGTACACAAAATTAATCACATTTCAGGTGTCAGTCAATAAATTAAAATTTGATACTTCATTACATAAATTACAAACTAAGAATCTAATTATTGTTTCCGCTTTTGTTATATTTTAAATGTATTTGAAGTTCAGTCAGTTCATTTTCCTTTTGTTTTAGCTCATTTTCGTTTGCCGCTGTCTTTCCATTTCAAGATGGTGTCTCTTTCTTTCGGCATTGCCTTCACGTATAGCAGTCGTCGTTGCCTTTACTGCTTCACAGAGAGTTTCAACTGCTCCGCTCACATACTTAGTTTGCCTCAATACATCCTTTTAAACCATTTACAATGTTTTTCATATCTTTTGTTTGCTCGTCAATGTTGCCTTAAGGCAATCAGTTGCAGAAGGCTCAGACCTTCGCGAGCGAGATAATGCAGCAGCTCTACTTGTAGATGGCTGGTCATCATCACTTGATGAATCTGAAGTGTCTCGCCTTCTGCAGCCCCGTAGTCTTTTGTGTTTGGAAACACCTTACACAGAAGTAATCAAGTTACATAAACGGGCAATTGCATCTTCTGTTGGGGTTAGTACATATTTGTTGTATGGTCCACCTCCAGTTGCCCTAGCTTCTTTGCTGTTATGAACGAGTTTCCTTTTATAAAGGCTTTCCAATCTATCCAAACCTGCCAATTGTACAAATTTAAATAAGTATAAGAAAATACACAAATTATACAGAAAAATTTAATTTTTCAACTTTTTCCAGCCAGAATATCCTTATGAGGTGGGCCATGCTCGTTCAATTCCACTAACACCTCCGCCCATAGTGCATCCACTTTCAACTTGTCACCTTTAATGAAACCCTTTGCAATATGTGGGTGCTTCTCCATAAATTGCAGTAAAACTGTTTCTTGGCGTACATTTTTATGCTTACCCCTAAAGTATTCAACGTTAGTTTATTAAATTGGCGTGTGTTTATTGCGATTTAGTTAACTTACATGATTTCTCTTGCCAAATTCACCAATTCAAATTGAAGCGAATGCTAACCGAATGTTATCTTGTGAATTCGTTTTCTAGAACATGCCAAATCACAGGGCGTTCATTTTGAAAAAAATGTGAAAATAAACAGTGGAAGTGAAACACAGAACACCTTTAGTCGAATTCAAAATGATTTTGCTTGATATTCACTCGAAAGTGAATTACAGAACCTGCCTGATAGGCTTCCATATATCAAAATCATCAGTATCGAAAAAAAATTGATTGAGCCATGTCCGTCCGTCCGTCTGTCCGTAACACGATAACTTGAGTAAATTTTGAGGTATCTTGATGAAATTTGGTATGTAGGTTCCTGGGCACTCATCTCAGATCGCTATTTAAAATGAACAATATCGGACTATAACCACGCCCACTTTTTCGATATCGAAAATTTCGAAAAATCGGAAAAGTTCGATAATTCCTTACTAAAGACGGATAAAGCGATGAAACTTGGTAGGTGAGTTGAACTTATAACGCAGAATAGAAAACTAGTAAAATTTTGGACAATGGGCGTGGCACCGCCCACTTTTAAAAGAAGGTAATTTAGAAGTTTTGCAAGCTGTAATTTGGGAATCGTTGAAGATATCATGATGAAATTTGACAGGACTGTTACTCTTCTTACTATATATATGCCTAATAAAAATTAGCAAAATAGGAGAACGACCACGCCCACTTTAAAAAAAATTTTTTAAGTCAAATTTTAACAAAAAATTTATATCATTACAGTATATAAGTAAATTATTTCAACATTCAACTCCAGTAATGATATGGTGCAACAAAATACAAAAATAAAAGAAAATTTCAAAATGGGCGTGGCTCCGCCCTTTTTCATTTAATTTGTCTAGGATACTTTTAATGCCATAAGTCGAACACAAATTTACCAATCCTAGTGAAATTTGGTAGGCGCTTAGATTCTACGACGATAACTGTTTTCTGTGAAAAGGGCGAAATCGGTTGAAGCCACGCCCAGTTTTTATACACAGTCGTCTGTCTGTCCTTCCGCTCGGCCGTTAACACGATAACTTGAGCAAAAATCGATATATCTTTACTAAACTCAGTTATCTGAACTCACTTTGTATTGGTATAAAAAATGGCCAAAATCCGACTATGACCACGCCCAATTTTTCGACATCGAAAATTACGAAAAATAAAAAATGCCATAATTCTATACCAAATACGAAAAAGGGATGAAACATGGTAATTGGATTGGTTTATTGACGCAAAATATAACTTTGGAAAAAACTTGTAAAATGGGTGTGACACCTACCATATTAAGTAGAAGAAAATGAAAAGTTCGGCATGGCGAAATCAAAAGCCATTGGAATCTTGGCAGGAATAGTGTTCGTGGTATTACATATATAAATAAATTAGCGGTACCAACGGCAGATGATGATGTGGGTCACCCATGGTCCACATTTTGGTCGATATTTCGAAAACGCCTTCACATATAAAACTACCACTCCCTTTTAAAACCTTCATTAATACCTTTAATTTGATACTATATCGTACAAACACATTATAGAGTCACCCCTGGTCCACCTTTATGGCGATATCTCGAAAAGGCGTCCACCTATAGAACTAAGGCCCACTCCCTTTTAAAATACTCATTAACACCTTTCATTTGATACCCATATCGTACAAACAAATTCCAGAGTCACCCCTGGCCCACCTTTATGGCGATATCTCGAAAAGGCTTCCACCTATAGAACTAAGGCCCACTCCCTTTTAAAATACTCATTAACACCTTTCATTTGAAACCCATATCGTACAAAACAAATTCTACAGTCGCCCCTGGTCCAGCTTTATGGCGATATCCGAAAAGGCGTCCACCTATAGAACTAAGCCCCACTCCCTTTAAAATACTCATTTCATACCTTTCATTTGATACCCATATCGTACAAACATATTCTAGAGTCACCCCTGGTCCACCTTTATGGCGCTATCTCGAAAAGGCGACCACCTATAGAACGAAGGCCCACTCCCTTTTAGAAATACTCATTAACACCTTAATTTGATACCCATATCGTACAAACAATTCTAGAGTCACCCTGGTCCACCTTTATTGCGATACCTCGAAAGGCGTCCACCTATAGAACTAAGGCCACTCCCTTTTAAAATACTCATTAGCACCTTTATTTGATACCCATATTGTACAAACGTATTCTAGAGTCACCTCTGTCCACCTTTATGGCGATATCTCGAAAAGGCGACCACCTATACAACTACCACCACTCCCTTTTAAAACCCTCATTAATACCTTTAATTTGATACCCATATCGTACAAACAAATTCTAGAGTCAACCCTGATCCACCTTTATGGCGATATCCCTAAATGGCGTCCACCTATAGAACTATGGTCCCCTCCCTCATAAAATACTCTTTAATGCCCTTCATTTGATACACAGTCATACAAACACATTCCAGGGTTTCCCTCGTTCATTTTCCTACATGGTTATTTTCCCTTATGTTGTCACCATAGCTCTCAACTGAGTATGTAATGTTCGGTTACACCCGAAACTTAACCTTCCTTATTGTTGTGTAAACAAAGAGACAGTGAGAACATTGAGTTTCATTTAATGATATGTGAGTATTGTACGTTTTTGTTTACTCATATGAACAACATAGCGCACATGAATAGCAAAAGAGAGCTAACTCAAAAATATAGATTTTTAAAGCTAGCCATACTACCTAATTCTAAATTTTTAAAGCTATCCACATTTTTATTCTATGTAGTCCATCACACCTCTAATTCAACTTCTTTACTTACTTAATTGGTAATTAAGAAGAGCTTTGGTCAAAAAGGAGAACATATCTCAATAGTCATCCCGATGTACGATAACTGATGCTATACAGAAACAAGAAGAGAGAGCAAGTCCTTCTTGAATACTGTGAGAATAGCCGGCGTTATCCTTTTCCATAAGAGTAGCTATGGTCAACAAAACTCGATAACCCATCCCGGTATTTGTCTGTGCTCAGAAGAACAGCTGTCAAGCTTATCAAGAGCAACCATATTTGCGTAACGCTTCAACAAAAGCGCTCCCTATGCTCCTTGTGAAGAAGCGAGCTGGCAAGTTGTTAAGAAAATAAGCTAAAGCTTTGGTAAACAATGTCTTACCAAAAGGCATTTGTGATGTCTTTCAAGCGAATCCTTCCGGAAGCTATTTCTTGGAGAGTAACATGTCAAAGCCTTCCAATTGACCTATGTCATACAAAAAGGCGTGGTGAGTACCAAGTACTCATGAATTTCGATGTGTAAATATACAATTGTACGTATAGAAAACGAATGTTTTTAAATCCAGTATATCTCGCCCAGGTGTTGAAGTTAAACCACAACAGAGGTACTTTTACCAGAAACAAATAATTTCGGACTTTTTGAGTAGAGCTTTTTCGACTCCCTATCGGTAGCAACCGAGACCGACAAGTTGTTGTTTTATTATCGATCTTTTATCGAAATGAGATTACTATCATAGAGTTATCAATCTGTTATACCCAGTCATCGTCTTCTAATTGGCTTCTTAACGGCTTGTTATCGACTGTTTAAAGATGTGTCACCGATTTTATATTGAAGTTTTATCGGTATCTGCTTCACAACAAGCCGATGAGTCGTCGTTGAAGAATCACACAGATTGGTAACACTCTGAAAACAAACCGAAAACTTTTTGGTAAGAAATCCATAAATTCTCGATAAAAAATCGATAACTTTTTGATATTTTTTTGATGAAAAAACGATAACTTTTAGCTCACAATTTGTAAAAAGCTGAAAAGCAAAATAATAACGCCCCGATAAGAAATCGATAACCTGTCGATAAGAAATCGGTACATATTCGACAATAAATTAACAACTTTTCGATAAAAAATTGATAATTGTTTGAAAAAATATTGATAACTTTTCGACAATAACAGATAACTTTTCGACTACAAACCGATAACATTCTGATAACAAAATAACACCCCGATAACATTCGATAACTTTTCAGCAAAGAATGCATACATTTTTGATACCATATCGTAACTTTCCGATAGTTAATCGATAGTTTTTTATAAGCAACCGATAATCAATCGGTCATTTTCTGATTACTTTTTGATAACATATCGATTAATTTTCGATAAATAATCGATAATTTTTGGAATAAAAAATAGATAGCTGAACGATAACCTTTGTTATTGATAAAAAGCTATATAACACTACGATAACAAATCGTTAAATTGCTCTTTACACCTATTCAAAATCTTTACCTTCCTTTCCTCTTGTTGTTTTGCCAAGCATTTTCTCATATTATACTACAGTGTATACTACATTAACACTTACATTCTGTACTGCCCCCTACAGCATATCTGTCAATCCCAAACACTATTCCTACTCACCGTACTCGACTACACTACGCTTCTTCTGTGTTCTCCCATACTAGCATACTACTTCCCCCATACCCGTGACCGAAAATATCTACAAAGGAACTGACAAAAGCATCAAGATGGTGGGGCCTCAAGTCATCGCAGTCAAGGTTTTGTAAGAGCTCCTCCTAACTCCTTGCATTTTTTGCCGGTGATATATAACAAGTAAGGAAGGTTAAGCTCGGGTGTAACCGAACATTACATACTCAGTTGAGAGCTATGGTGACAACATAAGGGAAAATAACCATGTAGGAAAATGAACCGAGGAAACCCTGGAATGTGTTTGTATGACATGTGTATCAAATGAAAGGCATTAAAGAGTATTTTAGAGGGAGTGGGCCATAGTTCTATAGTGGACGCCATTTAGGGATATAGCCATAAAGGTGGATCAGGGTTGACTCTAGAATGCGTTTGTACGATATGGGTATCAAATGAAAGGTGTTAATGAGTATTTTAAAAGGGAGTAATCCTTAGTTCCATAGGTGGACGCCGTTTCGAGATATCGCCACAAAGGTGGACCAGGGGTGACCCTAGAATTTGTTGTACAATATGGGCATCAAACGAATGGTGTTAATGAGTATTTTAAAAGGGAGTGGGCCTTAGTTCTATAGGTGGATGCGTTTCGAAATATCGCCATAAAGGTGGACCAGGGGTGACTCTAGAATGTGTTTGTACGATATGGGTATCAAATTAAAGGTATTAATGAGGGTTTTAAAAGGGAGTGGTGGTTGTTGTATAGGTGGTCGCCTTTTCGAGATATCGCCATAAAGGTGGGACCAGGGGTGACTCTAGAATGCGTTTGTACGATATGGGTATCAAATGAAAGGTGTTAATGAGTATTTTAAAAGGGAGTAATCCTTAGTTCCATAGGTGGACGCCGTTTCGAGATATCGCCATAAAGGTGGACCAGGGGTGACCCTAGAATTTGTTTGTACAATATGGGTATCAAATGAAAGGTGTTAATGAGTATTTTAAAAGGGAGTAATCCTTAGTTCCATAGGTGGACGCCGTTTCGAGATATCGCCATAAAGGTGGACCAGGGGTGACCCTAGAATTTGTTTGTACAATATGGGGTATCAAACGAAAGGTGTTAATGAGTATTTTAAAAGGGAGTGGGGCCTTAGTTCTATAGGTGGACGCCGTTTCGAAATATCGCCATAAAAGGTGGACCAGGGGTGACTCTAGAATGTGTTTGTACGATATGGGTATCAAATGAAAGGTATAATGAGTGTTTTAAAAGGAGTGGTAGTTGTTGTATAGGTGGTCGCCTTTCGAGATATCGCCATAAAGGTGGACCAGGGGTGACCCTAGAATTTGTTTGTACGATATGGGTATCAAATGAAAGGTGTTAATGAGTATTTTAAAAGGGAGTAATCCTTAGTTCCCATAGGTGGACGCCGTTTCGAGATATCGCCATAAAGGTGGACCAGGGGTGACCCTAGAATTTGTTTGTACGATATGGGTATCAAATGAAAGGTGTTAATGAGTATTTTAAAAGGGAGTAATCCTTAGTTCCATAGGTGGACGCCGTTTCGAGATATCGCCATAAAGGTGGAGCAGGGGTGACCCTAGAATTTGTTTGTACGATATGGGTATCAAATAAAGGTGTTAATGAGTATTTTAAAAGGGAGTAATCCTTAGTTCTACAGGTGGACGCCGTTTCGAGATATCGCCATAAAGGTGGACCAGGGGTGACTCTAGAATGTGTTTGTACGATATGGTATCAAATTAAAGGTATTAATGAGGGTTTTAAAAGGGAGTGTGGTTGTTGTATAGGTGGTCGCCTTTTCGAGATATGCATAAAGGTGGACCAGGGGTGACCCTAGAATGCGTTTGTACATATGGGTATCAAAGAAAGGTGTTAATGAGTATTTTAAAAGGGAGTAATCCTTAGTTCCATAGGTGGACGCCGTTTCGAGATATCGCCATAAAGGTGGACCAGGGGTGACATCTAGAATTCGTTTGTGCAATATGGGTATCAAACGAAAGGAGTTAATGAGTATTTTAAAAGGGAGTAGGCCTTAGTTCTATAGGTGGACGCCTTTTCGAGGTATCGCAATAAGGTGGACCAGGGGTGACTCTAGAATTGTTTGTACGATATGGGTATCAAATGAAAGGTGCTAATGAGTATTTTAAAAGGGAGTGGGCCTTCGTTCTATAGGTGTTCGCCTTTTCGAGATATCGCCATAAAGGTGGACAGGGTGACTTAGAATTTGTTTGTACTATATGGTATCAATGAAAGGTGTTAATGAGTATTTTAAAAGGGCGTGGGGCTTAGTTCTATAGGTGGACGCCTTTCGAGATATCGCCATAAAGGTGGACCAGGGTGACTCTAGAATGAGTTTGTATGATATGGGTATCAAATTAAAGGTATTATGAGAGTTTTAAAAGGGAGTGGTGTGAAGGCGTTTTCCAGATATCGACCAAAATGTGGACCAGGTGACCCAGAACAATCATCTGTTGGATACCGCAATTTATTTATATATGTAATACCTGCCAAGATTTAAGGGTTTTTTATTTCGCCCTGCAGAACTTTTTCATTTTCTTCTACTTAATATGGTAGGTGTCACACCCATTTTACAAAGTTTTTTCCAAAGTTATATTTTGCGTCAATAAACCAATCCAGTTACCATGTTTCATCCCTTTTTTCGTATTTGGTATAGAATTATGGCATTTTTTTCATTTTTCGTATATCGAAAAAAGTGGGCGTGGTCATAGTCCGGATTTCGTTCATTTTTCATACCAAGATAAAGTGAGTTCAAGTAAGCACGTGAACTAAGTTCATTAAAAGATATGTCGATTTTTGCTCAAGTTATCGTGTTAACGGCCATGCGGAAGGACAGACGGACGACTGTGTATAAAAACTGGGGCGTGGCATCAACCGATTTCGCCCATTTTCACAGAAAACAGTTAGCGTCATAAAATATATGCCCCTACCAAATTTCAAAAGGATTGGTTAATTTTTGTTCGACTTATGTCGTTAAAAGTACCCTAGACAAATTTATGAAAAGGGCGGAGCCACGCCCATTTTGAAATTTTATTTTATTTTTGTATTTTGTTTGCACCATATCATTACTGGAGTTGAATGTTGACATAATTTACTTATATACTGTAAGATATTAAATTTTTGTTAAAATTTTACTTTAAAATTTTTTTTTAAAGTGGGCGTGGTCCTTCTCCGATTTTGCTAATTTTTATTAAGCGATATATATAGTAATAGGAGTAACGTTCCTGCCAAATTTTCATCATGATCTCTTCAACGACTGCCAATTACAGCTTGCAAAACTTTTAAATTACCTTCTTTTAAAAGTGGCCGGTGCCACGCCCATGTCCAAAATTTTACTAATTTTCTATTCTGCGTCATAAGTTCACTCATCTACCAAGTTTCCGTCGCTTTAGCTGTCTTTGGTAATGAATTATCGCATTTTTCGGTTTTTTCGAAATTTTCGATATCGAAAAAGTGGGCGTGGTTATAGTCCGATATCGTTCATTTTAAATAGCGATCTGAGATGAGTGCTCAGGAACCTACATACCAAATTTCATCAAGATACCTCAAAATTTACTCAAGTTATCGTGTTAACGGACGGAGGGACGGACGGACGGACATGGCTCAATCAAATTTTTTTCGATCCTGATTATTTTGATATATGGAAGTCTATATCTATCTCGATTCCTTTATATATGTACAACCAACCGTTATCCAATCAAACTTAATATACTCTGTGAGCTCTGCTCAACTGAGTATAAAAACATGTTGCAGACATGCAATGTATGCATATGTACAGACAACTGTATTTTTAACGGCAAAGTATATTTTTGTTTTAGGTACTCGTGTATTTTGTACGTATGTCGATTGTATAGTCCTTTCACCTTTGTGTGTGTTTGATTTGATTGTTTTGTCAATATAAAGTGGCTGCTGTCTGTTGCACCGGCTTTTTTTCCTTTCCCCCATTCACTATTGATTTCATTTGTTTGCCAATTCACTTGGAAATTTTTACACCGGCATTGAAATCTATTGAATTTTTCACACATAAGCGGTTTAAGTTGGTGTTCCGTCTTATGGGCCAATATGTAATCCATGGTAAAAGCTATTAAACTGTTTTCTATACTGTTGAATTTAGCCATTTAAGTATGAATTGTGGTATATTTGTATGCATATTGTAGTGATTATGGAGTGAATCGAGGGCATAAGAAATATCTAACAGCTTACCTAACACATTGCATTTTATGATTGTTCTATGTTTACTATATATGGTTTTTTTTTGTTTTCAAGTCTTATTATATTCTTATGCCAATTAAATTTTTATCCTTTGAGTTTGATTTTTTCAACTTAGAGAAGGTAAACATTACGTATTTGATTTAATTTAAAGTTGCTAATAAGAAAAGTGTGTTCGAAAATGAACACAAATATGAGCCTCATGTGACTCATAAACTTATTGCGGAACATATGACTCCTTGTAAAGGGAAGTTGTTAAATTGAATTGTTGCATATTTGAGGCTGAGAAGTTTTTTTTTGCAAAAATATTAAATTCTTGTGTGAGTCACATATGACTCCTGTAAAGGGAAGTTGTTAAATTGAATTGTGCATATTTTAAGGCGATGAAATGTTTTTTGCCAAAATATTAAATTCTTGTGTGAGTCACATATGACTCCTTGTAAGAGGGAAAGTTGTTAAGTTGAATTGTTTCATATTTTTTACGCGGAGTAAGTGCAAAAATATTAAATTCTTGTGGACTCACACATATCCACTCATTGTAAAGGGAAGTTGTTAATTGAATTGTTGCATATTTTAAGGCGATGAAGTTTTTTTTGCAAAAATATAAAATTCTTATTAAGTAAACTAAGTCTATGCATGTATGAATCTATAAAGTGCAGCTATCTTTTACTGATAGACCTTAGCACCAAACAGGATATTGTAGACACGCCATCTATTAAATCTTGACAGCTCACATTGCACGACACGATGTTGATAGACTGCTGCTCTTGCCGCATCAAATAAATTTAACTTAGGTACACCACAGAAAACTTTAGCTTAACCTGCACATACACATGCACAGAACGACAGATAGACTAATAGAAATGTAAATGTGTTAATGTAAAAATAACAGTAATTTATAGTCAAGTGCAACAAAATGCGATGTGTCGTTGAAATTTTATGGGATGAGTGGCAAACGAATGAATAATGGGCACTAACCAGCTTTCAATCTTTGTATGTAAGAGGTGGGGATATATACATATGTACAAATACAAGCCGTACACCCTGTGGCTGCAGTAGTTTTTGTGTCGGAGTATGTGATTAGTTGCAAACTAATCCAGACTGTATATGCATATCAAGACGTGATTTGACTCATCTACAATGAGAGCTTGTTGCATCAAAGAGTTTGAGGGAATCGAAAATTCATATAAGCGTGACAGATAGACTTGCCTATAGAATCACCAAAGCTGGCGACATATTGATATACGACAGTTATATTTCCGAAGCCTGTGTATTTTTCACACACAACAGTCTAAAGCAGACACAAAATACCACTCACTACTCAAAGCTAGTATGCCTGTGAGTATCTGTTGCGTGAGCAGCGAAACTCAGGAAAGATTAGACGAGTGTTACCGGAAAGCGGCATTTGTACTGGGTAAACCCATCTTGGTGAAATCTGCGATTACATTCATGAAAAGATATACAAGACTAGTTTGATTCAACCGGTGGTCACAAGTTAACCTATCGCTCCATGCGCCTATTATACAGTATCGTTGACTTCCAGGTACCAACCATAGGGTATGGATCGGAGAGACAGGAACTAACGTTGTCTTATCAGTGGACATTACTATGTACACAGATGGCTAAAAACCAGGCATTCATTACCAACGAACGATATCATTTCCTTTACGATAAGTAACGTTAATACACCAACAAGTCATTTCGTTTCGTTTACTTAAAACATGTATAAGAACGTCAATTAACGGACATGGTTTTCGTTTTCGTTTTCTGCCATGATCACACGAAATCAAATCGTTTATGTTTGCCTTTTTATTTCAAATCTATGCTGAGCAAAGCTGATTGATGGCGGAGTCATTAAAGGTGAAAGCATTACGCCAAGCTGATTGTCAACTTTTTCGCATGAATTTTGTGAACAGTACGAAAAAAACTTTATCATAGTATGTTTTGACATTTACCACCAACGAATTACACAAACAATTACATTGGAGTTTGTTGATGCATGTCCGCTACGCTCTTTACCACCTTACAGCTTCTCACCAATGGTCTTAATACATATAGCAGCCCAATTCAAACAACAAATTCACGTTTTTGTTAACGTTCTTATAACGTTACGAAAGCCTTTTCCGTCTTCGTGTTAAAATGGAGCATACAATTTATCTTGATATTTTCTTAGCTGATAATATTTCGAAGTGTTTCAACGGAAACGGGTGGAAATTTTTTGATAGAACGATTAGCTAACGTTAAAGGTGCATCCCTCTAAAAACGTAAGAGGGAACTGATGCTCAAGCGGCACTCGCAAAAAAATCTGTTGCATCAAAGATCCTCGCATGTCTTCCTGCCTTGGCAGGTATTTTCAGGAGGAGTCCTGAAGCATAAACAGAACAATCAGCAACAAACTGCCATAAACAAACAACGATACTTGTGGAATGTCAAGATCTTATCGCCATGTTTTAAACATGTTTTCATTCACAATTAACACAAATTTCTTCGATTGGAAGTGTGGACAGTTTTCATGCAGCCCAATCAGTCAAACACTAACTGTGACAGATAACGATGTGACGTCGGTATTGGGCAATTTGAAGACTTCTGGCTTAGAGCAACAAACTCTTAATGGATTCACTGTGAATATTGCAAGATCCCAAATTTTCTGTGGCTATACTTATGTGACTGATCAGTGAACGTATGTCACCACACCGTTGCTCAGAAGTTGTCGTATCCAAGCAAGTTTCCTCCGAAGAATAAGCCACGATAGAGATCAAGTGCAGTCGGTTCATCCTTTCTTTGCCAAAGCAGTGGATTGTAAACAAAAAGACCCAGATTTCGGGTGCATATTCTCTTACTAGTTTGTTGGAGTTAAAAAAGTTGATCTTTTGAACCTTATTTGGGAAATTACGGTGATTTATCTTCGAAAAGATTTAGGCCAAGCTTCTCTGCCAGTTTGCGTCGTGCTCCTTTTTGAGTTTTCCTACAAATTAGCGGCACGGGCCTACATGTGTTATGTTGACTATGAGCGGCAGCTAAAAGACAGATGGCTATTCACAGATAAGCTTTTCATGGCAGAAATACACTCGGAGCGTTTACCAAACTAATGAAGAGGGGCGAATCGGCTTAGAAAAACTTTTTTCTAATTGAAACATTATATTTTTTTAATTTTTGATGTTGCTTTGCTCGAGTCTTGAACCCAGGACTTTCAGTGTGGTGGGCAAAGCACGCTACACTCATCACAGCAGCTGTCAGATAGCAATACGCAATACCTTCTAAAGTTTGCAGAGCAGCTAACTGTAAGTGCTTCCTACTACATCCCTAAAGGGGGCCATTCTCACCACATTGTTCTTGGTGCCTGATAAAATGCTGGTTATTTGCATCTACATTTCAGGTAAACTGAAACTGTGGCTTGCTTTGTTCAAATATGAACCCTAAAGTTTGTCCAAATTTGATGATTTGTAGTTAGACCTCGTCCGTACTTTAATGGGCGTTTTTACAGGCTACTTGGAGTAAGACAACATCTCGATCCAGGAAAAAAAATTGTAGAACTTGCGAAGAAAAACACAGTTATGTTATAAAATTATGCTGTCTGTGTAGCAAAAAAGACACTCATCGAAGGTGTTTGAAGCGTGTTATCGAAGTTGATGGCCATTTGTTGTATATAGATAGACACGATACGTTCCGGTTATGAGCGCCAATAAGGTACTAGACCGACTATCTCGAGAATGACTAAAATATGACCACATTGAATATTCTGTTCCATTCCGCCCGCTCACTTGTTTCGTGAAAAACTTGGTCCTTTATAACAAAGGTAATGGGACTTAATAGGATTTTACTGTTTGTTCGAACAAACTTCTGGTAACGTAATGTCAGTTTATGTCCATACTATATGTAACGAAATTTGGGAAATTCCTGATAATTATACACCTTCTGCTAACGTTCGAATCGCTGAACTGTCGAATAAATAACTTCAATATTCAGTATTGCAAAATGATCTTTATTCGGACTACTTTGGGAGCAGTACTTCGCAATCACAATTATACTTCCCTAATAGCGTGTTTAAATCAAACTCATTACTGATTCCTCAGCTTGCGCTGCTTTTATACACTCTGTTGCAGTTGTATCGCATACTTGGTTATTTAGCTATATGCGTGTGTATGTGTGAGTAACAACTCCTGCTCTCAGCTGATGACTACATATGTATGTGTATGTGAAATAATTTCTTCGCTTCGAGTTGCTGATTATGTGTGTGGAATATTCTTCGTTGCCTTGTATATAAGCGTGGCTGTTTGCTTGAATGTGTACATGTACTTAAGTGTGACTGCTTGCTTTTTTTTTGTTTTTGTGATTATTTACTAACATCGTAGCGATGCTAATATTCGCCACACTATTGTAGTATAGTTCGATTTCAATCAGCCAAATATTTGCATTTGAAGACTAGTATTTTTTAGGACGTGACTGTTCGTCCGGATAAACGCTATTTTAGCATTTAGAATGAAATAAAATTAGGAAAAACAACAAAAAAGGAAATAAACAAATACGAAAACAAATTTTCGGAAATTTTTGGACTAAATTTTCAGGAGGAATAGCAAGGTTATAGGTAAGTTTTTACATATAGAAGCGAGTTTGCAGGCTGCTTTTTTATGATGAACGAAAAGCAGTAACAAGTTGGCCAATATATGCAAGTGCTTGCGCCAATTTAAAAGTAAGTGTGTATGTACGATGTATCGGCGTGTTTATCACGCAAGTCTAACTGGTAGACACCGCTGCATTAATCATTTTATGTTGGCTAGACAGTTGGCATTCATGAAATACGGCATACATATCTAGGTAAGTAAATATATATATAGCTCATATCTATAAAATTTTAAGCCATTTTTAAGCAAACTTTACGGCAACGGGAAACATGCAATTTTTTATAATTTACTTGTTTTAGTTTTAGGTTCTTTTAAACTTTCTCCTTCTGCCACTTTCAATTACGTACAGTAAATACAATCTAACATAACGATGAGCATTTATAATATATATTATATACACACATCCATATATACTATCTAGAAAATATTTAGTTTACTTTCGTTGTTTAAACTTTTACAAGTCCACTGCTAATGGTAGTCTATTCTCTGAATAAATTTCGGCATGCATTTTTTTCACTTCATGGCTCATTCCACGATAAAAGACATCCTTAAGTGGAAAATAAATAAAATGTATGATCAACTTTCTAGCGATGATGTGGCTTGTCATATTAAAAGGCCGTTGTGTTTTTTTGCTCTGCTGTCCGCCTCACTTGCAATCAAAATTTTAAAGAGTTTTCTTCATTGTTAAAAAATTGAGTATTCAAATAAATATCATAACAGTCACCGCGGAATATGCCTCATACACGTTCGTACTCTTCCAGCAAAAAGTTTTCGCATCAACTTACAAGTTTCTCAAGTTGTCATTTGCTGCAATCTCTTATGTTAGGCTCTAGTATTTTTATATGCATTTTTAAATGATGCAGCAATTACTTTAACTATTTTGGTTTAGAAGTGGAAGCGTAGTTGTGCCAACACTGGCAGTTTAAGTACACACAATTGAAACATACATACTTCTGAAAAAAATTTCACCCTCATGTTGCACTGTTAAATTCTATCTTTTGAACTGGATCACCTAGGACTCTGCAAAATGGCTGAATTTGTATACGGGTACGGGTATCCCTTTTATGTTGTTTAAAGGGAAATGTTTCGTGAAAGAAATACACAAACTTACGGGAGAGCAGAGAAAACCAACAGCGTGACATTATTTTCAGAAAAAACGCCATTACATACACACATGCACATATGCTTTAAATATAAAGTAAATTACATATTGTTTTCATTTAGGTAGAAGTATGTGAAAATTGTCTTTTTTGGACTTTGTGTGTAACGTCGGAACCGCTCATGGAACCATAAATTCTTAAAAGATCTTGTCTCACGAACACATCAAGGCTCATTATGTTCTTCTTATTCTATTTGTAGCGATAAATATATTGTTTTTTTTATTCTAGTAGCGATAAATACACTCGCCGATGGTTTAAGCAGTTTTATCGATATTGATGGTCCTTTATCAGGTATACATCCGGTACGGTCCGGTAAGAAACACCATTAAGTTACTCTCCCGCCCATTGCGGGAACGATTTTAATGTGACCACTGAGCCCTCCAGGCCATCCCGCCTCCCATCTCCTATTAACATGAGGAAATGGGGGGTCGCAAGATCTTTCTTTTCCAAATATGTATGTGTATGATACATTCATATTTGTAATAGAATTCTCCTCGGGTGGGCGAAGTTGAAAACTGTGTTGCGGAAGCTGTGAAGCTATAAAGCTTTGAGTCCTGCAATAAATTCACTCCCCGGAGGTGGAGGGGATTATTAGCGATGAAGATGGTCCTTCGCCTGATAATGTATCGTATTCCTTGCTATCATAGTCCATGTTAGCACGTAGTATTAATTAGGTATTGTTGCCGGATTCAATTCGGGTCCATTTCGTTTAATTTCGGGACCGCCTTTGGAATTGATTCAGGCTTTTTGTGGGAGGATTTCGGGATTGTATTCCCGTTCTTTATGGGATCATTTGCAAATATTTTCGTGACTCATTGGCACCAGTCCGGAATAGCTTTCGGGATCATATCTGGATAAATTTTTAATTTTTCTATATCAATCCGGGACTATTTCGGGGATGCTTTTGGTATCGAATCGGGATCATATCCGTAATTTTTCGGAATATTTTTTTATCATTTGGGGGCTATTTTAGATAATTTTGACATAATTTCGTTATAACTAACCATCCTATTTTGTGGATCATTTCAGACTATTTCAGAATCACTTCGAAGCTACTTTGGAATTTTGTGATTATCTACGAAAAATTTCGTAATTGTTGTTGATATATATTTATTTTTGATTTCAGAATAATTTCTTTAGTATTTCGGGAGATAATTTCAGGGTTCAGTCGGGGCTATTTCGTGCGCATTTCTAAATAATTTCGGCATTATTTTTAAATTTTGCAGGGATTGTTTGCGTGATTATTTCGGGACTCCTGGGAAGCGATTTTGAGACTAATTTTGGGTTGTGTCGACCACTACAGTATTCCGGAATTATTTCAGAACTATTGGGGAACTTTTTGTAATATTTTTAGAAGCGCTTTAGAATAGTTTCTGGAAAGTTTCGAGATAGATTCAGAGTTCTTTCGGACTACTTTCGTGACTATTTCTAAATCATTTCCGTATTATCTTCAATTAATTTTGCAATTGTTTGCGGCATAGGTTAAGGCCAGATTCTGAATAATTGTGGAACTATTTTCCTATAGTTTCGGGATAACTTTTAAGCTGTTTCGGGATTTGTTTCGGTATATTTTCTGGAACGTTTTATGATTGAATACGGGATCAATTTGAGACTATTCTGGAACTATTGCAGGACTATTTCACAACGATCCCGGATTCTGTACGGGATATTTTGGAGCTTTTTCGGGACGATTTTGGGACTATTTCGAAACATGTTTAAGGATGGTTGGGTTAACTTAGGAACTCAATCGGGAAAATTTCAGAATTCTGCATAATTTGTTTTAATTGCTTTAAGAATCATTTTGAGAACATTACGACAATGTTTTAATGATAATTTCTGGACTATTGCAGAATAATTTCGGGAAGGTGGCGTGCATAATTTAAAGACCATTTAGGGCTTGTTTTAAATATTGTACTGGAGTATTTTGAGAACACTCAGATTTTCAATTTTATTGATTTTTTATCTTTTTGCGACTGTTTAAAGAACATTAGGGATTACTTTAAAATTGTTTTCGACACAGATTCAGAATAAAAAAAATTTAATTGGAAGTATTTTGGGTATATTTCTGGATTTTTTGTTCTGTGTAGAAACATTTTATTTTAGTTCATTATAAATATGAGTCTATTTGATTTAGGGTAATATATTTTTCTAATTTTGTCGTATACGTACAGCAAGTTTTATACTCGAGATAGATATAGACTTCTTATATCAACATGATCTGGGCGAAAAAATAAATTCATTTAGCCATGTCCGTCTGTCCGTCTGTCTGTCCGTAAACACGATAACTTGAGTAAATTTTGAGGTATATTAATGAAATATGGTACGTAAGTTCCTGGGCACTCATCTCAGATCGCTTTTTAAAACGAACGAAATTGGACTATAACCACGCCCACTTTTTCGATATCGAAAATTTCGAAAAACCAAAAAGTGCGATAATTCATTAGCAAAGACGGATAAAGCGATGAAACTCGGTAGGTGGGTTGACCTTATGACGCAGAATAGAAAATTAGTAAAATTCTGGACAATGGGCGTGGCACCGCCACCTTTTGAAAGAAAGTAATTTAAAAGTGTTGCAAAGCTGTAATTTGGCAGCTGAGTATGTAATGTTCGGTTACACCCGAACTTAGCCTTCCTTACTTGTTATATAATATATTTTAAACTCACCGAAATGTAATGCAGTTTTATATTATCCCATATTTTGCCACTCAGCGCTATGCCCACTATTCCAAACACATTTATATGCATCTGGATAAATGCCCAGGCGAGGAAATACATAGAGGCGAGTAAAAGAGGGATGGGTTCTTCTAGTACGCTCAAAGACACGTCCTAGTAAGCTTTCCTTATATGCATATGGCACTTAAACACTATTTTCGGTCTGGGTAAGTCATGGACAGCGCTGGCGAATATTGCGAGAAAATATGCAAATTCATATGTTTGCTGTTGTCACGAAATTTATGCGCTAATACAGGACATTCTTTTAAGGAAATGGCGTTTTGCATGCATAGTTTCCTCAAAGATATTTTCACACTCACCTTTTGCCACTAGGCAAGGCATAATATGTAGCAGCAGCTTAGATGGTTACTTAGAACAAACAATTTTTTGTTAGTTTTGCTGTTAGTTTTATTCACACTCACACTTTCATACCGCCGGCAAAGTGGCTTTCGTTCGTGGTCCGAGTATGACATTTGCACTTTTACTTGCGGCACGTTTTTAATTAAAATCAGCTCACGCACACATTTGTGTATTGTGGCTAAATCAGCATTGTGAGCAACATACAAAAAGTAGATACATGCAACATTGTACAAGCTCGTATGTGTGTGGTTAAGCGAATTGAAATTTTAGTACCGCTTGCAGGGGTGAGATCTGCATACGTGCTAGACTTAAAGTGGATTTGGATTTTTAAGTTTCTGTTTTAGAAAATGTTGAATATATAGTATTTAACTATTTCATAAAAATGTTGAATATTTTTCAATCAATATTTAAATTGCATATCGTCGCTGCGCTAACGATAATAGTTATGTGTTTTTTTTAAATTTTTTTTATTACATATTTTATTACCACTTTATAGAGCCCATATTTCTGCATACGCCGTTTTTTTATACTCAGTTGAGCAGAGCTCGAGATAGATATAGACTTCCATATATCAAAATAATCAGGATCGAAAAAAATTTGATTGAGCCATGTCCGTCCGTCCGTCCGTCCGTCCGTTAAGACGATAACTTGAGTAAATTTTGAGGTATCTTGATGAAATTTGGTATGCAGGTTCCTGAGCACTCATCTCAGATCGCTATTTAAAATGAACTATATCGGACTATAACCACGCCCACTTTTTCGATATCGAAAATTTCGAAAAACCGAAAAAGTGCGATAATTCATTACAAAAGACAGATAAAGCGACGAAACTTGGTATATGAGTTGAACTTATAACGCAGATAGAAAATTAGTAAAATTTTTGACAATGGGCGTGGCACCGCCCACTTTTAAAAGAAGGTAATTTAGAAGTTTTGCAAGCTGTAATTTGGCAGTCGTTGAAGATATCATGATGAAATTTGGCACGAACGTTACTCCTATTACTATATGTACGCTTAATAAAAATTAGCAAAATTGGAGAAGGACCACGCCCACTTTTAAAAAAAATTTTTTTTTAAAGTAAAATTTTAACAAAAAATTTAATATCTTTACAGTATATAAGTAAGTTATGTCAACATTCAACTCCAGTAATGATGTGGTGCAACAAAATACAAAAATAAAAGAAAATTTCAAAATGGGCGTGGCTCCGCCCTTTTTATTTAATTTGTCTAGGGTACTTTTAACGCCATAAGTCGAACAAAAATTAACCAATCCTTTGAAATTTGGTACGGGCATACATTTTATGACGTTAAATGTTTTCTGTGAAAATGGGCGGAATCGGTTGATGTCTAGCCCAGCTTTTTATACACAGTCATCCGTCTGTCCTTCCGCATGGCCGTTAACACGATAACTTGAGCAAAAATCGACATATCTTTAATGAACTTAGTTCACGTGCTTACTTGAACTCACTTTATCTTGGTATGAAAAATGAACGAAATCCGACTATGACCACGCCCACTTTTTCGATATCGAAAATTACGAAAAATGAAAAAAATGCCATAATTCTATACCAAATACGAAAAAAGGGATGAAACATGGTAGGTAATTGGATTGTTTATTGACACGAAATATAACTTTAGAAAAAATTTTATAAAGTGGTTGTGACACCTATCATATTATGTAGAAGAAAATGAAAAAGTTCTGCAGGGCGAAGTAAAAAACCCTTAAAATCTTGGCAGGTATTGCATATATAAATAAATTAGCGGTATCCAACATATAAAGTTCTGGGTCACCCTGGTCCACATTTGGTCGATATCTGGAAAACGCCTTCACATATACAACTACCACCACTCCCTTTTAAAACTCCCATTAATGCCTTTAATTTAATACCCATATCGTATAAACTCATTCTAGAGTCACCCCTGTCCACCTTTATGGCGATATCTCGAAAAGGCGTCCACCTATAGAACTAAGCCCCACGCCCTTTAAAATACTCATTAACACCTTTCATTTGATACCCATATCGTACAAACATATTCTAAAGTCACCCCTGGTCCACCTTTATGGCGATATCTCGAAAAGGCGAACACCTATAGAACGAAGGCCCACTCCCTTTTAAAAATACTCATTAACACCTTTCATTTGATACCCATATCGTACAAACGCACTCTAGAGTCACCCCTGGTCCACATTTATGGCGATATCTCGAAAAGGCGACCACCTATGGAACTAAGGATTACTCCCTTTTAAAATATTCATTAACACCTTTCTTTTGATACCCATATTGTACAAACAAATTCTAGGGTAACCCCTGGTCCACCTTTATGGCGATATCTCGAAACGGCGTCCACCTATGGAACTAAGGATTACTCCCTTTTAAAATACTCATTAACACCTTTCATTTGATACCCATATCGTACAAACGCACTCTAGAGTCACCCCTGGTCCACCTTTATGGCGATATCTCGAAAATGCGACCACCTATACAACAACCACCACTCCCTTTTAAAACCCTCATTAATACCTTTAATTTGATACCCGTATTGTACAAACACATTCTAGAGTCACCCCTGGTCCACCTTTGTGGCGATATTTCGAAACGGCGTCCACCTATAGAACTAAGGCCCCCTCCCTTTTAATACTCATTAACACCTTTCGTTTGATGCCCATATTTTACAAACAAATTCTAGGGTCACCCCTGGTCCACCTTTATGGCGATATCTCGAAACGGCGTCCACCTATGGAACTAAGGATTACTCCCTTTTAAAATACTCATTAACACCTTTCTTTGATACCCATATTGTACAAACAAATTCTAGGGTAACCCCTTGTCCACCTTTATGGCGATATCTCGAAACGGCGTCCACCTATGGAACTAAGGATTACTCCCATTTTAAAATACTCATTAACACCTTTCATTTGATACCCGTATCGTACAAACGCACTCTAGAGTCACCCCTGGTCCACCTTTATGGCGATATCTCGAAAAGGCGACCACCTATGGAACTAAGGATTACTCCCTTTTAAAATACTCATTAACACCTTTCTTTTGATACCCATATTGTACAAACAAATTCTAGGGTACACCCTGATCCACCGTTATGGCGATATCTCGAAACAGCGTCCACCTATGGAACTAAGGATTACTCCCTTTTAAAATTCTCATTAACACCTTTCATTTGATACCCATATCGTACAAACGCACTCTAGAGTCACCCTTGGTCCACCTTTATGGCGATATCTCGAAAAGGCGACCACCTATACAACAACCACCACTCCCTTTTAAAAACCTCATTAATACCTTTAATTTGATACCCATATCGTATAAAACACATTCTAGAGTCACCCTGGTCCACCTTTATGGCGATATCTCGAAACGGCGTCCACCTATAGAACTAAGGCCGACTCCCTTTTAAAATACTCATTAACACCTTTCATTTGATACCCATATCGTACAAACGCACTCTAGAGTCACCTGTCCACCTTTATGGCGATATCTCGAAACGGCGTCCACCTATAGAACTAAGGCCGACTCCCTTTTAAATACTCATTAACACCTTTCATTTGATACCCATATCGTACAAACGCACTCTAGAGTCACCCTGGTCCACCTTTATGGCGATATCTCGAAACGCGTCCCACTATGGAACTAAGGATTATTCCCTTTTTAAAATACTCATTAACACCTTTCATTTGATACCCATATCGTACAAACACATTCTAGAGTCACCCGGTCCACCTTTATGGCGATATCTCGAAAAGGCGAACACCTATAGAACGAAGGCCCACTCCCTTTTAAAATACTCATTAACACCTTTCATTTGATACCCATATCGTACAAACGCACTCTAGAGTCACCCTGGTCCACCTTTATGGCGATATATCGAAAGGCGACCACCTATGGAACTAAGGATTACTCCCTTTTTAAAATACTCATTAACACCTTTCTTTGATACCCATATTGTACAAACAAATTCTAGGGTAACCCTGGTCCACCTTTATGGCGATATCTCGAAAGGCGTCCACCTATAGAAACTAAGGCCAACTTCCTTTTAAAATACTCATTAACACCTTTCATTTGATACCCATATCGTACTAACAAATTCTAGAGTTAGCCTGGTCCACCTTTATGGCGATATCCTTAAATGGCATCCACCTATAGAATTATGCCCCACTCCCTCTTAAAATACTCTTTAATACCTTCCATTTGATACACATGTAATACAAACACATTCCAGGGTACCCTAGGTTCATTTTCCCTTATTTTGTCTGCATAGCTCTCAACTGAGTATGTAATGTTCGGTTACACCCGAAATTAACCTTCCTTACTTGTTATATCTGTTTTGGTTTGGAAGTGATGGAAAACAGCTATGTGCTCGCAGTACTAGAAGTACTCTGAAAAACGGTTATGTACTTACTTGGTTATAATTTTTTTTAATCGCTAGCGAAAGTGCTTTCATTTCAATGTAAAAATAATTACAAACTATTTCGTTTCCCAAGGCAGCGGTTCTATAAATCGGAGCGACTCGGGATTTTTCCCCGACCAAGAGCTGTTATTTCGGTGTAAACCCATTCAATTTGTGCGTCCCTCTCACACATTTTCATCCTCCAGCAGATCCTTGCAGAGTGACTGCGCCATATACTCCTGCTCCGAGAGGGTATCGGATTCAATCTGGGACCTGTACCTGACCCCGGTCCAGAGAAATGGTTTTGCTGCGTTTGCCGGAAAATAATCTTTTAAGGACGGTCACACTCTTGTCAGTGTGTCACGTGCAAGGGATAGTTGAATCGGACAGATGTTCTGACTAGACCCCAAAACCCAACGCCCTCGTATATTTTATAAATCTTTTGTGGCTGCTTGCTGTTCACGCCCAAGGGCGTCCTGTAGTCTGCGCCTTTGCGCCCCATACCTTCTAGCAGCCCCACTGCTCAACAAGCCACAACAAGTGCCCGCCTGCTGATAGCGCCCTACGGAGCACCAGCTCATACGGCCGCTCCCACTCATAAGTACAATCTCCGTAATAGAGTCGGTAGCAATGCCGAACATCAGCCACCGCCCCGTTTTCTTCTCACCCTCTGCTCGACACTAGCATTCGAGTAGGTCAGGAAAACAGACTCTTAATCCCTACCACCTTTTGCACCATTTGCCAGCACAGAATATATATGTTTGCGACATATCGCTACTGCGGCTCCAGCCTTGGACGGTGCCACTTTCTTAGATGTTCTGGTCTCAGCGACAGCAACCCCCGAAAGTTTTCATCGCGCCATGCTGTCAGGACGGAAACCCCAACTACACCGGGTACCCAAATGCTTACCCAGGGACGTCCAGTGCCAGGACCACAACAGAAATTGCGTCTTGGCCTCCCACAACTCAGGCGTAGTCACATATCACTTACCCGTTACACTTTAGAATTCTGCAGTTAAACTGTAATGGGTTAACTAGGAAGATCACGGAGATAGTTGATTTAATGAAACGGCATAACATCCGCATTACAGCGATCCAAGAGACCAAACACACAGCAAGATCTGCTCTAAAGACCTGCTCTGGGACATATAGTCCACAGAAAAGATCGCGAGAGCGGAAATGGAGGCGGTCTCCATTTATCACCCACCACTCAGTGCAATATAATCTATTTGATCCCGACATCGGCATCACGCTACCGACTGCCTTACACCCTAAAATATTGGGTGTGACGTTCGATGAGGCTCTACATTTTGGAGAGCATGCAAACGCAATTGTATCGAAGATCCAGGGCCATAATAAAATCCTCAAATCTCTTGCCGGCAGCACTTGGGGTAAAGAGAAACAAACGCTCATTACTACTTACAAAGCAAAGGCCGGCCGATTGTATGCTATGCGTCCCGGATATGGTCGCCAAGCCTAAAGGTTATACTCACTGGAAGAAAATACAGGCCTGCCGAAATTCTGCCATCAGAACCGCTACGGGCTGTCTTCTTATGTCCCCAGAACACCACGTACACAATAAGGCGAGAGTACTCCCTATTAGGGAGAGAAATGAAATGCTAAACAAACAGTTTCTGTGAATACCCAGAAACCTGGGCACCCAACAGACATCTGATTGATGAAGCTACACCTCCAGTGGCTTAAGGGGTTCATCTCCGTAAGCATTATGAAGAAATACGGCAAAAATTTCATACATTTCACTACCGCTAGAAGCAAATTTCGTGTTTGAAAGCAGCTATGTGCTATAGAAAGGCGCAAATATTTATCACGTCGTAATGGGTTAAAAACATGGCTTTTTCCTTTACACATCAATAACATACTTCCATAAAATATTTCAAACATACGTCATTTGCAAAATTTTGCGAAGGGACACCAGAAATAAGTTTTTATCTCTGAAAGTTACGGAAAACACATAACTGTTTTTGTGAGCGCAGCGCCGATATATTGCGCTGTTAGGTACTATTTACCAAGTGCATTTGCGGTAGGGCCATGGCGTATGAGTAACAATTTCTTAAAATCAAATGGCATTCATTAAATTGCATAACTAATAGGTCCCGTCTTGACCGGTAATACCAGTTAAATATAATTAACATGAAGTTTTTGAAGCAGGTAATATATAATTTTTGTTCTTTCAGAGGACTGAATTTACAATTGCCAATGTCAAGCATATCTCTGCAGCAATCAAGTTGACATTAGAGTGACCAAAGTAAATATGAAATATGGCATTGTGCCTAAAAGCCTTCGATTGCTTTCGGAACAGTTTTTGGATTGTGTTCGTGTTGTTTTCGGATCTATTTTGGAATTGTTTACGGTATTACTGCGGGACTATTTGTACCGTTATGGATTGGGTTGTGACTCAGAATCATTTCGGACAGTTTTCGCAGTAATTTCGAATCTAACTCCGGATCGTTTTGGCAGATTTTCGAAATAATTTCGAAAATATTTCCTGAATATTTGTGACACTTCTTTAGATCTATTTCAGAGCCCACTCGGGAATATATCGACATTGTATTGGGAATTTTATCGCTACTATTTTAAAGTTGTTTTTTGGAATTTTCGTATTCGTATCAAAACTTTTTTTTAATGCATTCGGCTTTAATTCCGTATAATTTTGGTAGAATTTTCGCAATAATTTCGAGAATGTTCGTGAATGATTTCGGAACTGAAATAGAACGATTTTATATTCTGGGCCGTTTCGGGACTATTTGGAGTTATTTTAGGTATATTTTCAGCAGTATTTCGGAATTGTCTCGTTATTGTTTTCTTTATCAGTTTTGGGTTCGACTCCGGATCATTCGGGTAGGGTTTTCAAAATAGCTGGTAGGGTTTTCAAAATAGCTTCGAGAATATTTCATAAATAATTTCTGGATATTTCAGAACCATTTCGGGATTGCTTCGAAACCGTTCCGGTATTTTTGCGAATTAATATCGGGTCTAACTCCGGGTCATTCCAGCAAGATATTTTGAAATACTTAGTTTCGAGTACATTTGATAATCTTTTCGCACAAGCTTCAAGTAAATCTTGGAGCCATTTCGGAAGTTTTTCGGAACTTATTCCGTATTATGTTTGAGATTATTTGAGGGCTATTTGGAACCGATGATTTTTGGACTAACTTTGAACTATATTCAAATTGTTATTGGATGATTTTGCGGACTATTGCGAGATCGTTTCGATTTTCGGGTGAATATTCGGCAGGAATTCGATATAATTATATAATATAATTTAAAGAATATTTAGATAACATATTACGTTAGTTCTGAGCGTAGTAAAGAGAAGTTGGACCTGTATTGGTAGATTAATATGATAAATGTCATTTCAACAAAAAGTTTCTTGGACTTCAGTACTTATTTTTGTGGCTTTGGTTAATTACAGAAGGGACTTTGAACTTAAAATCTTTCAATTAAATGTTGTATATGAAGGTAATCTACGCATTTCTGCCTTAGTTCCTTCCTGTTCACGAGATTTTTGGAATGTCTGGCAATGACTCTAGATGAGTTTTGACCAGGTTTAAGGACAGCTGTCCACTTGGATAGTATAAAAATCAGTATGCCGTCAAACCAACGTGAACAAACAGTCCATTAGAATACGGAATAAGCTTGATGAACTTGATGAGTTGAGTTGAGTGCCTGGGATCGGCTTCCAGCCAGAGAATCTTCCATCTATGTAAGTGGTAGTATTCGTTAAGCTTTTAAGTAGCTGACTTGAAGTTTGTTTATGCAAGAGCTATCTATAGAAATCGCCGATGAGGTGAAATTCGAGGCTGTTGCACCTCACTTGAGGTGCTAGAGGGCGAGGTTAGGTACTCCCAGTTAATTCATGGTAGCACCACTGAACAAGCAGCAAATACCTTAAAGACTCGCCTTGGAAATTTTTATGAATTTGTCCATAAAATTTGAGAACACTCGAATACATATACATACATATATATTAGGGCGGGTCGATTTAAAAATCGCTCACTGCTTTGTGAAAATCGTATTCTAGGGATCAAAATAGGAAACTTTGCCGAAGGAACCATACCTCTAAAACGAATTCTGATGTCCCCCCTTTGGGTCGAACTTTTGGATAGGGGCAATTTCAATTCTACCTGCTGTGTCTGGGGTGGCTTAAAAAAAACAACACCAGCAATTTTACGATCTGCAATTGTGTCAAAGTGATACCTTCATTTTTTAAAACGGTTGAATAAAAAACCCACACAACTATGTTTACGACATGCAAATGCATCACACTGATGCTTTCGTTTTAAAAGGGGGTTGTAAAAACGCTAATTTCTAATAATTTTTTTTAATTTCTTTTCTATTACTAAGTTAAATTAATTTTTTCATTTACATATGTTCTGACTAAATAAATTTCTAAAGAGTAAAATAAACTCCAAAAAGAAAAAACATAGGCATTTCAAAGTGGGATTTTTCAAAATTTGCCCCCACGACCCAAAGACATCAGAATTCGTTTTAGAGGTATAGTTCCTTCGGCAAAGTTTCTTATTTTGATCCCTAGAATATGATTTTCACAGAGCCCCCACAAATCGACCTGGCCTAATATATATATGTGTGAACATAGAACATACAACAATGCAGCATTGCATGTTGGAAATACGTTTAATAAATTATGACTTTGCAATTACTGTCAATTGTCAGCCCTTTCTTGCCTTTAAATTGTGTTCTTATTGTTGTAGCTGTCATTGCTTTTGCCGCAGACGGCGGCATAAAATTGGCAATGGATGCATTGCGGTACCCGACTTGGTGCAACTTTTGCAAAATGCTTAGAACATAAGAATAGGCATAAGTATATACCGAAGTATTTGCACCATATTAAATGTGTAGATGTTTGTAAAGGCTTAAAAGGGTGCATATACGAGCCAATGCACTGCATAGATGCATATTGGGGCTTTATTATTTAATTGATTCTGCTTTAAGGAATGGGCTCGTTGTTTTAAATATTAAGGTGAACCAAAAAATTTAATTGCTTTTCCAATTGCTTTTGTCATCGTGAAAATGTTGTTCAGATCATTCAAAAAGATAGCCTGTAAAAAATGTTAGCATTTTTTTAATGCTTAGACTTGCCTCAACGCGATTTGGCTTTTCCATACAAATTTTGTGGAAAATCTTATATCATTTGAGGTTGAAATTTAACCCCGAATACCTACTAAACGAGTCAACTTAGAGAACAATATTCTCCGACCTTTTTTGTAGACCGTTCAATTTTTTACAAGAATATATATAAATAGTGATTTGGATACTAAGAGTTAGAGCTCTGGTTGACTTTTAAAAAAAACTTGAATATCCCCATATGGTTTGTATGAAAAAACAATAAAGGTGTCTAAGTTCGGGTGTAACCGAACATTATATACTCAGCGTGAGCTTCAGTTGCAGATTTCATTTCAGATAAATTACTCTTCTACATAACGCGTGGCATCGTCCGTTTAAAAAAAATATCTCCCCATTTCCTCTTACAATAAAACTTGATAAGTGAAATATCATTGATTCAAAACTATTTTTGGCTAAGTTATAGCTTATTATTCTAGCCTACGACGCATTTAAACCTTTTAAACTTGTTTTATATCTAAGTTGCCGTGATCTTTAACCGATCCCGTCCATTTTTACTAGAAATATTTTCCGCTATAAGGAAAATATGTGTACACAATTGATTACGATAGGTTAATTTTACTTCTGGAGTTATGGCTCCCGAAACATAGAAAATTGCTTGGTCGTAAAAGGGGCGGTGCCACGCCCATTTGTTTAAATTTGCAATTTTTCCTATTTATTGTTATAAAACCACTTGGGAAATGAAACACCATTGTTATAAAGCTCTTTTTTGCAAAGAGAGAGCGAGGGGATGGTCGGTCTTGGGCAGTGGCCTACTCGGGGTGGGAGAGTAGAAGGAGCCGAGAAAAAGGGAGGGGGGAAAGAGAGAGGGGGGGACATGGTGATAAAGGGGGAGGGGGGGGAGGGGAGGGGGGAAGGAGGGTGGGGGGGAGGAAAGGGGAGAAGGAGATTGAGAAAAAAAGAAAGGGGGAGGAAGGGGGGGGGAGGGGGGGGCAGAGTGGGTTAGGACTTAAGTTTGGAGGAGGGAAGATAGTGCAAAGGGGAGGGGGGAGTACAAGAGGGGCCACCCAGGTTGAAAAAAGGTGTGGTCCAAAGGGTTGAGATAGAAAAAAGGGAGCGGGGGGAGCACCGATTTCGCTAAGGCAAGACCAGCGGGCGGGTCCAGAGGGCGGCGGGACCAAAGCGAGGAAGATATCTCAGAGGTGACGCAAGGATCGGGTGAAGGCACGACGGACGGAAGGACAGGGCTCAAGCAAATTGTGACGGAATTGGACGGAGGCTAACGCCCGGCAGGGGCGGGGCATACGGTCTGCTGCAGGCGGCCAAAGGAAGGGCTACCCAGCGGGCGTTGCCACGGCCACGCGAGGAGGTCTTGTGTGTACCGGCGGACGCCAAAGAGGAGGGGGCCGGGGGCAGGGCAGGCGATACAGGGCACAATGGGTTTGTTGTGGTTGGTCTCTCAGATTGCATGGCTAGGTGTCGCGGCATAGCGCGAGCCAGGGAGGGAACGCGGGAGGGGGACTCTATCGGGGTGTGTGGTGTGCTCAAGGGGCGGCGCAGGGGGCGAAGGGGCCAGGCGCGACAGGCGACGCAACCGCCGGCAAAAGTGCCTTGTGCGCGGGGGGGGACGGAGGTGGTGCACTCGTCAGTTTTGTGTTGGAGAGATTGTTGGTGGGGTTTGGTGCTCTCCGATGCCGCTTGCGCGTCGTCTCGCTAGAGCGCGCTCATCGATGTGGGTATCGTAGTTGTTCCGTTCGTACTCTGGCATTGTCTGTAAGGTTCAGCTGTAGGCCCTTTCAATGCCACGAACAGGCAGCAGCTTATCTTCAGCATCCCAGTTGTTCGCTGCTGACGTCTTCTCAAACTGAAGCTTGAATACCTGGAAAGGACCAGACCCATCAAAAGATGGAGTTTGTACCTTCGGATTGCTCGCTGGAATAGCTGGGCGATTAGTTGTAACTGGTGCATAATGCCTTTCAACGCTGCTATCTCGCATAATTTTGTCCTCGAGTTGTAAAATTGTTGCATCCTGCTCTTCAGTGTCGCAAAGAGCTGCGATGATACCTGTTCCGAAATTTGTGTCGACATTCCAGATATACGTGCCTCTTGCGCTTCCAGTTGAGATGACATATACGTCTTCTGTTCTTCCTATTGAGATGAAATTTGCGACGCCATTTCTGAAATGCGTACCTCCTGTGACTCCAGCTGAGATGCCATTGTCCGATGTTTGTGCAGATATTGTGCTCGTCACTTTCTGCGGTGTTTCGTTTTTTTCTTCCATTTTTGTTGTTGTTTTGTCGCTATCAAAATGAAAACATACTCCTCAGTATTGATTCCTTCAAATACCATAGCTACACTTAGTCGTCTTTGTAGCTGGGATTTATTGCCAAAGTAGCCAATCCACGGACTTCCAACTCCTTCTTCAGTTGCTGGATCGTCAATTCACTCAACTTTGCCATGTCGAAGTGTATTCTCAATCTCGGAATTTATTCAACAATTCCTCTTCTGACACCATTGTAACGAATTTTATCCTCTTATTTGCACCTTCTGCTAAGTTCGAATCACTAAACTGTTGAATAAATAACTCCAATATTTAATAATGCAAATAGCCTTTATTCAAGTACTTTCAAAATAACACTTCTATTGCTCTACAGATAGCGTGCTTAATAGAAACTGACTCTCGCGCCTCTACTGTTGCTGCTTTATACTGTGTGATTTCCTCGTTCCATCTTCTAGGCGCTTCTAGAATTTACTTAGTTACTGGTATATAATTATAACTACAGATGCACGTGTGTAGCTCTCCTATGCGAGTTATTTGTGAGCGACACTTCCACAATTACAATTGCATACTTTTGGGAGCATCTCAGATAAGATATCTGCATGTGTTTGTGCGTTGCTTCTCCGCTGCGTGTACGTACATATGTGTATACATAATGATTGATTCGTTTATGTAGATACATAATGATCGATTTATGGATGTGCATACAAGTCACTCTTAGCATCGTCTTAGAGATGACAGTACCCCTTAGTGTTGCTAATATTCGTAACAATATGTATAACACTTCATTTTTATTATGGAGGATATCTGAAACGTTGGAAAGCTCTTGGCATCTGAAGTGGTTGCATAATTCTGCAAATAGATTTTGGAGGAAAAATGGAGTGTGATTATTCTTGTAATTCTTTGACATGATCAAAATAAACATATGCAGCAACAATCTTTACATCACAGTGTTGCTTTAAGTTTTGACTTTACAAGCCTAATTTCTTTTGGTGTTATATATTGCAACGAATCTTAGAGGATTCCGATTATTTTGCACCTTTGGCTAACGTTTGAATCGCTGAACTGTCGAATGAATAACTCCAATATTCATTTTGGGAAAAGGTCTTTATTTAGACTACTTTGGGGTAGTACACTAACATAGTTAATTAAACTTCACTAATAGCGTGTTTAAATCAAACTGATTACTGATTCCTTAGCTTGCTCTGATTTTATATACGCGGTTCACTCGTTCGCCCATTTCTCCTAAGGTCTAGACGTTTCACCTCCTAGATCATTTTATCTCATGCTTGGTTGTTTAAATAGTTATATACATGTATCTCTGTAGTTTATTTTTTTCTTCTGGTTGAGAAGCGTGTGTATGTGTATGTGGGGTAACAACTTCTGCTCTTAGCTGCGGGTATATATATATATGGAATAGTTATTGCGTTGCCGTTGTACGTGGTGTGTTGTGTTGGGTGAGGGATAAGTGTGGCTGTGGAGTTGACTGGGTCGTGGGGGGGGGGGGGGGGGTGTGTGGGGGGGGGGGGGTGGGGGGAGGGGGGCTTCATAGATGGTGTTACATTTACCCATAAAGTGTGGCTGCTTTCTTGTTTGGTGTGTGGGTCGGGTGGGGGCATGTGATTCTTTACTACAATGGAGCATATGATTCTACGTAGATTCGCCCCAACTACTATCTACTGAGACTCAGATGTAATTTTTTTCTATATCTAGGTGTCATAGCGTATGTCATAGGCCCAGGGTGTGGGAGGTTTCTGGTGGGTGTGGGGGTTTGGCATTTTTGTGAAATCACTTGGGTTGTGGGTTAGTCTCACATGTTATTTGCCACATAATTTTCTCATACAAGAGACTATTGGGGGTTGGGGTGGTTGGGGGGGGCTTTGATGGTATGTGATATGACAACGGTACTATATCTTCTAAATTGTGGTGGGGGGTGTATTGTGTGTGTTGGGGTGGGGGTTCGTGTGGGGGGTGGGTCAAATGGTATAGCTTCGGGTTGTTTGATTAGGGAATTGTTGTTATTTAATGCATTTGTGGGGTGTGTGTGTTGTGTGGGGGGGGGGGGGGGGTTGCATTCCTATGGTGGGTTTGGACGAACGTGTCATATGGGGTGGTGGGGATGAGATGGGGGACATACATACGGGCTATAGTGAATTGCTTGCCATTTTATGATTATTTGGAAACCTTAGTACATATTCGTGTGCTATCTCGTAGTGACAACGTGTGAGTGAAGGGTTTTATAGGGTGTATTTAGGTGGGGGTGGGTGTGGGGGGGGGGGGTGTTGCTTGTGTTTTTGGGGGTGGGGTGGGGGGTGGTGGGGGGGGGGTGTGGTGGGTGGGGGGGTGTGGTGGGTGTGGGTGTGGGGGGGGGTGGGGGGTGTGGTGGGGGTTGTGGAGGGTGTGTGGGGGGTGTGGGGTGTGGAGTTTTTCTTTGAACTCACATTGCAAAAGTTAAATTGGGGGACTCTCCTTGTGGTGGGGGGGGGTGTGTGGTGGGGTGGGTGTGGGGGGGTGTGGGGGGGGGGGGGTGGTGGGGGGGGGGGGGGGGGGGGGGTGTGGGGGGTGGGGGGGTGTGGGGTGGTGGGGTGTGGGGTTGGTGGGGGTGGTGGGGGGGGGTGGTGTTGGTGGGGGGGTGGGGGGGTTGGTGGGTGTGGGGGGGGGGGGGTGGGTGGTTTGGTGGTGGTGGGGGGGGGGTTGTGGTGGGGGGGGGGGGGGGGTGGGTTGGTGTTGTGGTGGGTTGTGTGTTGGGGGTGGGGGGGGGGTGGTTTGGTTTGGTGTGGGGGGGGGGGGGGGGCTCGGGTGGGGGGAGGGAGGGTGGGGGGTGGGGAGGGGGGGGGGTAACGTTGTTGGGGGGGGCCGAGAGATGGGAGGGGGTCGAGAGTGCGGGTGGGATTAGGGGGTTCGAAATTTAGGTAAGGTTTGTGTGTTTGTGGTGGGTGGTTTTGGTGTGTTGGGGGGTGTTGGGTGTGTATGTTTAGTTGGGTGGTGTGTGACTGTTAGTGGGTTGTGGGTGTGGTGTGTGGTGTGGTGGGTGTGTGGTGGTGGTGGGGGGTGTGGGTGGGTGTTTGTGGTGGGTGGGTGGGATGGTGTGTTTGGGTGTGGTGTTGTGGGTGGGGGTGTAGGGATGGGTTGGGGGGTGTGTTGGTGTGGGTTTTGTTATAATTTGTGGGGGTTGTTGGGTAGTGTGTGTGTGTGGTGGGGGGGGGGGGTGTGGTGGGGGTGTATTGTGTGGTGGGTGGGGGGGGAGTGTCGTGGGGGTGGTTGGGTTGTGGTGGGGTCTGTGGGGGGGGGTTGTGGGTGATGGGGGTGTGGTGGTGGTTTGGTGTGTGGTGGGGTGGTTGTGGTGTGTGGGGTTGTGTTGTTTTTTGTGTCTTGTTTGGTTTGTTGTGTGGTGGGGTTTGGGTTGTGTTGTGGGGGGATAGTGGGGGGTGGGGGGTGGTGTGGGTTAGTGGGTGGTGTGGTGTGGGTGGGGTTATGGGTAGATGTATGGGTGTGTGTGTGTGTGGGGTGAGGGTGGTGTGGGGTGTGGGGTGGTGGGGGTGGTTGGGTTGGTTAGGGTAGTGGTGGTGTGTGTGGTTGTTGGTGGTGGGGGGGGTGGGGGGGGGTGAGGGTGGGGGTGTTTTGGGGTGGGGTGTGTGGGTTTTTTGGTGATGGTTGCTGGTTTTTTTGTGGGTGGGGTGGTTGAGTGGGGTTGGTTGGTGTTGAGTGTGTGTTGGGGGTGGGGTGGGGGGTGGTGGGGGGGTGTGTGGGGTGGGGGGGGGGTGGGGGGGTGGGGTGGTGGGGGGGTGGTTGTGTGTGTGGTTGTTTGTTGGGTGTGGGGGTGTGTGGTGAGTGTTGTTATTTGGTGTAGGTTGTGGTTGGGGGGTTGGGGGTGGGGTGGGGTGGTGGGGTGTTGGGGGGGGTGGTGGTGGGGGGGGGGGGGGGTGGGGGTGGTGGGGGGGGGGGGGGTGGGGTTGGGGGTGGTGTGGTGTGTTGTGTTGGTGTTGGTGTTGGGGAGGGGGGGTGGGGGGTGGGGGGGTGGGGGGGGGGGTGGGGGTGGGGGGGGGGGGGGGGGGGTGTGGTGTGTGGTTGGGTGGGGGTGTTTGTGGGTGGTGGGGGGGTGGGTGTGTGGTGGGGGTTGATGTGGGGGTGGGGGGGTTAGGGGGTTGGGGGGTGTTGGTTTTGGGTGTGGGAATTTGTTTTGTTGGTGTGTTGGGTTGTGGTGGTGTGTGGGTGTGGGGGTTGTGGGTGGGGGTTGTGTTTGGGGTTGGGGGTTGGGTGTTGTGGGGTGTGGGTGGTGGGGGTGTGTGGTGTGGTGTGCTTGTGTGGTGGAGTTCTATGGTGGGGTGGTGGGTTGTGTACGGGGGGAAAACTGATGTGGTGGGGGCTGCCTTGGTGGGGGGGCGGGTGGGGTTGTTTTTTTTTGTGGGGGTGGAGTGTGGGGTGGGTTGGGGGGGTGTTGTGGGGAGGGGGGGGGGGTTGGGGGGGGGGGGGTGGGGGGGGGGGGTGGGGGGTGGTGGGGGTGGGTGGGGGGGGTGGGTTGGGGGGGGTGGGGTGGGGGTTGGGGGGGGTGGGGGGGGGGGGGGGGGGTGTGGTGGGGGGGGGGGTTGGGTGGGTGGTGTGTGGTGAGAGAATGTAGGGGGGGGGGTGGGGGTGTGTGGAGGGAGGGGGGGGGAGGGGGGGGGATGGAGAGATGTGTTTTTGGGGGGTGGGGGGGGGGGGGGGGTGGGGGGTTGTGGGTGGGGTGGGGGGGGGGGGTGGGGGGGTGGGTTTTAGGAAAGTTAGGGGGTTGAGTTAGAAAAGGGGGGGGTGAGGTAGGAGGGGGGGGGGGGGGGGGGTGGGGGTGGGAGGGGGGGGTGGTGGGGGTGGGGGGGGGGAGGTGGGGGTGGGGGGGGTGTGTGGTGGTGGGGGGGTTTTGTTTTGGTGGGGTGGGGGGTGGGGGGGGTTTGGGGGGGGGGTGGGGGGTGGGGGGTGGGGGGGAGAGGGGGGGGGGGGTGGGGGGGGGGGGGGGGTATTGTGGTGGTGTTGGTGGGTGGGGTTGAGTGGGGTGTGCGTTTGTGGTGGTGTTGTGGGGTGTGGGGTGGTGTGGTGGTGGGGGGGTGTTGGTGGGTGGTGGTGGGTGGTGTGGTTTGGGGGGGGGGGTGGGGGGGAGGGGGGGGGGGGGGGGTTAGTGAACGAGGGGGGGGGGGAAGGGGTGGGGGGGAGAGGGACACGTGAAATTCCTGCACTATGTCACTGGCGCCCGGGGTGGGGGAGGGGGTTGTTGGTGGGTGGGTGACTCCATTGTTACGTGCTCCGCCCCACTTGGATTGCCTTTCCGCATTCTATCGGTCTGTTAACGTTCTACTAACAGTGGGGGGGTGACGGGGGAGGGGGGGGGGGAGGGTGTGGGGAGGGGTTCGGGGTGTGGGGGTGGTTGTGTGTTTGGGTGTGTGGTAGAGGAGTTGGATGGTCTGGGTGGGGAAGTAGTGGGGGGTGTTGGTTGTTGGTTGGGGGGGTTGTGGGGGGGGGGGGGGGGGGGGGGGGGTGGGAGAGTAGGGGGGGGGGCGGGCGGTGGGGGGGGGGGGGGGGGGGGGGGGGGGGGGGATGGGTTTTTTCTTTTATATTTTAGATATATTAAAAATCGATATTCTTTAAATTTTTACAGATTTATTATTCTGATAACACCATAATATTTTTGTACCTTCATGCTCAACGTTTAGACTATTAAAAAATTCTATCTCTCTTCGAAACAAACACAACACCTTATTATTGATGTAAAATAGAACATTATATATTAATTTTTTTTTTAATAGAAGTTGCAGTCCAAAACTTTCGGTGTTATCCGATAATACCTCTTTCCAAATTTAAGACTTCGATTTTTAATATATATAAATATAAAAAAATGCATTTCATATCTTCTAATGCGTCGTGACTTTAACACAATGCACTTCCATTCAATTGGTGGAGCTTAACAATGGAGTGTGCCGTGCATAGTTGCGGCATTCACCTTGTATGAATACCAATAAGATCTTGTTCAATATCCAATAAACAAAATAAATAGGCCGCGCCTCTCTTTTTATTTGCATCGTGCTCCTTTTAATTATTCCTACAAATTGTTGGAACACGACCTACATGTTTTACGTCGACTCCGAACGGCATCTGCAAGGCAGATCAGTTAAAGAACTTGTTTCTAAGTTTTTAATGTTGCCTTTAACGGGACATGAACACAGAAACTTCGGTGTGGTAGGCGGTACACTCTGCCACAACACCACGGCGCCCGCCATCAATTTCCATTATGGTAATAAATAATGCAAGTTCACACTTTTCATGATCAGTTTGAGCTGCCTACTTTACGCCAGCAATTTCATGCAATGTGATTCAAAGAAATTAAAGCAAAAATTTAATTCAGTTGTCATAGAGAAGCACGAATATGTACTAAGGTTTCAAATACATAAAGGCAAGCTTACATACGTACTTATGTCCATTCATATGAACGTTCGTAAAATTGAATGCAAATGCATTAAATCAAAATTTAATCAAACTAAGCATACATTTGAATCATAGAAAGTACGTCATATCACATAATAAGCAACAACCTTACATAAAATATGTGGCATAAATGAACTAACCACACCAAGTTATTCACAAAATGCCAATAAATGTGGTATTACATACATGAACCTATATATAGAAAAAAATTAATTTGATAGTATATATTGTGGCGAATATTAGCATCACTATGCTCTTAGTAAATAATCACAGCAACAAAAACAGAAAGCAGCCACACTTATGTACATGTACACATTAGAGCAAGCAGCCACACTTATGTACAAGGCAACGAAGAATATTCCATATATATAACCGGCAGCTAAGAGCAGAAGTTGTTACTCCCACATACACATACACACGCTTCTCAACCAGAAGAAAAAAATAAACTACAGAGATACATGTATATAACTATTTAAACAACCAAGCATGAGATAAAACTGATCTAGGAGGTGAAACGTCTAGACCTTAGGAGAAATGGGCGAACGAGTGAACCGGTAGTATAAAATCAGAGCAAGCTAAGGATCAGTAATCAGTTTGATTTAAACACGCTATTAGTGAAGTTTAATTAACTATTGTTATTGTACTACCCCCAAAGTAGTCTAAATAAAGACCTTTTCCCAAAAATGAATATTGGAGTTATTCATTCGACAGTTCAGCGATTCAAACGTTAGCCAAAGGTGCAAAATAATCGGAATCCTCTAAGATTCGTTGCAATATATAACACCAAAAGAAATTAGGCTTGTAAAGTCAAAACTTAAAGCAAACACTGTTATGTAAAGATTGTTGCTGCATATGTTTATTTTGATCATGTCAAAGAATTACAAGAATAATCACACTCCATTTTTCCTCCAAAATCTAATTTGCAGAATTATGCAACCACTTCAGATGCCAAGAGCTTTCAACGTTTCAGATATCCTCCATAATAAAAATGAAGTGTATACATATTGTTACGAATATTAGCAACACTAAGGGGTACTGTCATCTCTAAGACGATGCTAAGAGTGACTTGTATGCACATCCATAAATCGATCATTATGTATCTACATAAACGAATCAATCATTATGTATACACATATGTACGTACACGCAGCGGAGAAGCAACGCACAAACACATGCAGATATCTTATCTGAGATGCTCCCAAAAGTATGCAATTGTAATTGTGGAAGTGTCGCTCACAAATAAACTCGCATAGGAGAGCTACACACGTGCATCTGTAGTTATAATTATATACCAGTAACTAAGTAAATTCTAGAAGCGCCTAGAAGATGGAACGAGGAAATCACACAGTATAAAAGCAGCAACAGTAGAGGCGCGAGAGTCAGTTTCTATTAAGCACGCTATCTGTAGAGCAATAGAAGTGTTATTTTGAAAGTACTTGAATAAAGGCTATTTTGCATTATTAAATATTGGAGTTATTTATTCAACAGTTTAGTGATTCGAACTTAGCAGAAGGTTGCAAATAAGAGGATAAAATTCGTTACAATTGGTGTCAGAAGAGGAATTGTTGAATAAATTCCGAAGATTGAGAATACAACTTCGACATGGCAAAGTTGAGTGAATTGACGATCCAGCAACTGAAGAAGGAGTTGGAAGTCCGTGGATTGGCTACTTTTGGCAATAAATCCCAGCTACAAGACGACTAAGTGTAGCTATGGTATTTGAAGGAATCAATACTGAGGAGTATGTTTTTCATTTTGATAGCGACAAAACAACAACAAAAATGGAAGAAAAAAACGAAACACCGCAGAAAGTGACGAGCACAATATCTGCACAAACATCGACAATGGCATCTCAGCTGGAGTCACAGGAGGTACGCATTTCAGAAATGGCGTCGCAAATTTCATCTCAATAGGAAGAACAGAAGACGTATATGTCATCTCAACTGGAAGCGCAAGAGGCACGTATA
>JARSSU010039891.1:0-11919 GCA_029619165.1 Eurosta solidaginis | reverse complement strand
TTAAATGCGCGTCTTTAGATACCTCACTCGAAAATCTTGGCCCAACTTTAGGGTGGGCCACTAAACTGCACTACTACCTGGCGCCTTACTTAGCTAGTTTATTGTACAGAATACGCCATTCAGAATCAATAATTTTCTGATACTCTTCAACATTATAAACACGTACTTCCGCATTATCACGCTCAGCCTTCAATTTCAATTCTATATTTAATAATGCGCTTTTAAATTTTTTGTATGACTAGGGTCCATCAAAGGAAAGTACAGCGTCCGCAACCATTTTAGAAAAGAAATCATTTTGTTGATGAGTAAGTTTGGAGGACATTGCTGTGGCAGAACATTTTTCCAATAAAGCACGTTGTTGTTCCTTTGATTGGCGCTTCGACATGTACAGCCATGTCATATTTTATCATGCATAATTGTAATGCTTTACGTATAGCTTTAATGATGATACGTGCATGCACGCCTTCCTCAACATATGGCTTAACTTGTTTTAGGATTTCATATGCTTAAAGTACTACTGAAGTCGTGCCATCGCCGACCTGATAAGAGAAACATTTTTATCTACACATTCTAATATAACAAAAAACTTACCTCACCATTGTGAGATTTGGTGATGTCGACTAGAGTTTTACGGCTGGATGCACAATATCCAATAGTTTCATAATGGTTGCCCCATCATTTGAAATTGTAGCCCTACCACTGGAATCAACAATATCCTTGTCCATACTGCGTGAAACCAATGTAGTGCGTACAGCGTCCACAATTGAATGCGAGGCATTGATGTTGGATATGAGTTGAGGTTTACCTTGAGAGCTATCGGTACCCAAAAATTTTTTACACAAAAACTCATGTACCCAATACAAGTTCAGGACGTTCATATTTATCGACACGCTGTCCGGTGTAGCCCAAATGTTGGAAATATTCAGTTGGCACTGTTGAGAAAAAATATGAATCAATGAACACAAGTAAAAGTGAAAGATTTTTTTAACATCTGTTGTTACTTTACACACTAGACATTGGAAACGACGACCAGCATCTACAAATTCCTTTTTAGCCTTGCAAACGATTACATCTAATTGGACCCAATTCCCCAAAATTTACAAAGGCTGGCTCATATTCACCCTCAACCGTGCGTGCCATTGGTGAGATGGTAAGTGTAAAGGACAAAGCTGTTCCCTGCTAGACAGCTCTCAGTCATTTGAAGTATCAATTGACAGTTATGGCTGATGGAAATTTACATCAGGGCCTAAAGGAAAGTTTCTATCAGGTTGTTAGAGGCGACATGACAAACCTGATGTAAACATTCTGTATCATACGTGTATGCATATATATACATACCGTGGTTTTCCATAGGAATAAAAGAAAACATTTATGCGAGTGTATTACCCTGCTAGACAGAGTTGACGGAAACTCCAACACATTCACAGAATTTTTAACATCACTAATACACTCGCATACATTTTTCCTTTTCTTCCTATGGAAACCATGGTATGTATGTGTATGCATACACGTATACAGAATATTTACATCAGGTTTGTCATGTCGCCTCTAACCACCTGATAGAAACTTTGCTTTAGGCCCTGATGTAAATTTCCATCAGCCATAACTGTCAATTGATGCCTCAAATAACTGACAGCTATCTAGCAGGGTAGTGATGTCAAAAATTCTGTGAATGTGTTGGAGTTTCCGTCAGCTCTGTCTAGCAGGGTTGTTTTTAATAAATCAGCTGTTGCAGGTATGCAATACTAAAAGGCCTGCAAACGAGAAATATTAATGTAATTGCCAGACAAAACATTAATTTTGAATATCAATACCTAACGTAACGTGGCGAGGAGTTGCCCTGATCTTGTACCACATATTTTGTGGTCACCAATGATGGCAATAAACCTTGTTGATTAGTAATAAAAGCACTAGTGATGGACGATATGGCTATTTTGAGCTATCAGTGAAAATAGATATGGCTATTTTTGAATCACGGCTATTTTTTATAGCTATAGCGATCGCTTTATTTTAACAAGCGCTTCTATACAGAAGATATGGTGGGCGATACAGCGATTTTGAGCTATCAGTGAATATAGATATGGCTATTTTTTACAGCTATGGCGATCGCTTTCATTTATCTTTGATAAGCGAATCTGCAATTATTTGTATACTTGGATATAAAAAATGAATGTTTAACTTTGTTTACCGGAGTAGATTGAATGTTATACATTAATTTAATTTAGTATACAGAATATATGAACCAAAGTTGGAATAAAAAAACAAAAATATGTACCTTTCATTGTAAACTGATGTAATGTGAAATTCTAATTTTCTGAAATATTATTAACTGGCTTACGATAATATGTTCAGTCTCGTATTACACCCATTGAGATGAAACTAGCTGAAATAGATGTCTATGCATCTTTGTTTTATAAATTTTGCTAATTGAAAATGCTTTTATTTTTAAATGTAAGATGAATGAACTCGAAATAAATCTGTATATGTAACACCATAAAAACATGATTTATTTACTATATTATACTACACCGATGTATTCAGAAATACTCCGTATGAATTTATTCTGAAAGTTGTATTTGGCTGCATAATATTTGTATAGTAAAGTGAATCAATTTTTAATGAAAAATGCAGAGGAAAAATATAGCAAATTCTTCAAACTATTATAAAAATATTCTTTACCAGAAAATTAGCCACCGACTTCAGTGCCCTAGAAATTAGCCAGAGAATTCAACCATATACAAACCATATGACAAAGCTTGAATTGCATTCTCCCAAAAAACTTAAATTTTATGGCTTTATGGTTATAAGTAACCATTAATTCGCCCTTAACTTATGAATAACACATGAATTAGTTTCATGTCCGAATCAGTTTTAGCAAGCGTAAAATATGCTATTGTTTCGTTGTTTAGGCCAACGTCCCACCTTATTTCTATACCCTACTGTGTTTGCGATTCTTTTAAATGTTTATCGTATTCTGTTTCTAGGCGCAAAAGTGGACCAAAAACTTTCTCGTATTGATAACCATCTTCATAACGCAATAGCACTTGTGACGGTTCATTATCTGTACCTGGTTTCTCTAAATCCTGAAATGTTGCATCAATATTTTCCTTCCATAATTCATCTAATTTTTTATTTGTGCTGCTGATATTTGTCGGGCACGCCACTGCTCTTGCTCGGTAGGCACCTTAACCAACCACGGCAAAAACGAACGGTCAGTTATAAGTGGCTTCCATTGTTCTTGATCCCAATTCATATTTTTCAAAGGGTTTTGCGCTGCACATGGTTGACTAAAACTTGAATTTATACGTTTAAATATACCTTTTAATATTTACTCCATTTTCAGCTTACCGGCATAACAATAGATTCCTGTGCTGTGCCTGTGCTGGAATGAATCCTAATACCAATACATACATACGCCACACGAGTAACATTTTTAGTACTGTTTCTCGCAGTGGACCTTCAGAATGGAGGGTGACTTCGCTATGTTTAGCCCTCACCGAAAGATTAACAATTTGGGATCCAGATGTGCTTCCACGCCCATTGCAAAACCATTTTTTGCAATTATTGCACATCACTTCGTCGTCGAAATTGTTGTTGCAGAAGTTTTCCTTATTTCGTTCGCCGTGTCCACAATTTCTCTGCACAAAAAGCACACTTTTTTGCCCTTATTTTTTCGTTGTGCAGTTCTTACTATCCCCATTTTCGATAATAGCTGGCAAACTTCTGTAAAAGTATATTTTTTCCAATTTTCGAGAAAATTATTCCTTTTTGTATCCAATAAACTTTTTTACCCAGTCGGAAAGTAAAGAACACAGATGAGTAGTGATGAACGATATTTGACTATCGATGATTGCATCCCCGCTATCACTATTAGTATTAGAATTTCATGCTGAAGGAAAATCGCCAATCGCTATAATCGTTATTGGCGATATTCTGCCAGAGGTGATTGTCATTCAAAAGAATCGAATGAAGGAAAATCGCCAATCACTGATATATTTGGATTGCAATAGCTATAGCTATTAGCGATTTGTCAATAGCGGCGATGCAATCACCAATAGCGAAATATCGTTCCATCACTAAAAAGCACCACCAGCGCTGATTTTCAATGATAACGCTTATCGGATTTGGCATCTGATCGGGATCTAAACGGCATTGGGCTACTGTTGCGGCTGTTGATATATACCAAGTGCAGGTTGTTGCTAAAGAAAATAATACAAAAATAATCATCAGCAATATTTGAAATATATTAGTTGTATTAGCATACATTATAACCAGAACGTGTGGGTATTGGGGGTTAACCCGGGGTGTGTGGCTAACTGGGCATTGGCGCATATCCAGGTTGTGTTGGTGGCATCATTTGACCCATATAACCGCCTGGTTGTTGTAGAGGATAACCTGACTGTTGAAGTTGTGGAGGACAACCAGGTGGAGCAGGTTGTGGTGGATAGCCCGACTGTTGTGGCATTGCATAATCCGGTTGCTGTTGTTGTTGCTGTTGTGGTATATACCTTGGCATAACTGGATGTGGTGTCAGTGCCCCACCTGGGCCAGTAGATGCGGGCGGCATATCTGGACGACCATGTTGCTGGTGTGTAGGGTGTTGAGGTGGCTTTTGACCGGATTGTGAATGCATTAGACCAGACTGTCGTGGCTTTGGACCCATCTGCGGTGGCATTTGCTGTTAACCTGTTTGCTGGTTTTGCAATTGATGTTGGTGCTGTAGCTGACCAGTTTGAGGAGGACCAGTCTAGAAAAATAACCACATTTATTAGATAGAAAATTATTTAAAATTATATGTTTGCGTATACTGCTTGTTTTGGTGGTGGCATATGACGCAAGCCAGTTATAATTGTGCTATTTATAGTCATCTGATTGGGACCACCAGGTACAGATTGCCCTGGCGGTATCGTTGCTGGAGGCGCTGGCGAATAAATGGAAGTTGGCGCATTAGCTCGAATCTTTTAAATGGATTCGCCAAAAATGTTTGCAGTTATCAAACCTATTCAGATTTGCATGAACGTTTTATATTTACCTGCAAAAATTGTATATATTCCACAATATTTAATGCTCCAAAATTAGCACAAGTCTGCAGCTAAATTAGCGGAAAAAGTTTTAGGCCAGGGAATGTACACGATATACACTCAAAGTTTAGCTAATGAATGCCAACCACTTTAGAATTCATTACAAGCAATTTAGCAGTACAATAATTTGTAATTGTATCACAATCGCACAATATAAATTAAATTATATCTCTTAACAAACATTTTGGATCGCCGATATGGAACGCTAAATTAGAAATGGCATATTCTCAGAAAATTTGTTTGACATATTTGAGGGTACATACCATGTAAGAAAAGGCAAGCATATATGAATGGGACATTACAGTTAGACCCCCTCATTTTTTCATATACCAACTGTGGAACAATGTGGGATTTTTTGTTGTTGGCCGACATTTTCGGTCACTAGATTTTTGTTGGGTCGCTGTAGTCGTATCCCTAAAGTAATCAGCTGTTTATCGTTACGGCGGAAAACCAAAAACCAATTGGTTGGCTATGATACGGTTACGACCTTAGCGGCACCAATAATCGATTGCATTGATTCCCATAAGGTTGGTCGAATCAACTGTTATATATTACCGATACGGTTACCGATAACGCACCATTGTCTGCAGCTTAAAAGTGGCGTCATTGGTGCCGTTTGTCGTATCGCTGTAGTCGTATCCCTAACGTAACCCTATACGATACATTGTTATAGATTATTGGTGCCTTAACCTGAAAATCGTGAAAATATCATTAAAATGAAGAAAACGCAAAAAATTACCAACATATTCCACAAAAAATAAGTCTCTTAGTCATAATATATCCAATGCAATGAATAAAATTTACAAAAAGTTTTTAAATTCACCAACTCAAATATTTTTAAGCTATCGTTACGGCGGAAAACCAATTGGTTGGCTACGAAGGTTGGTCGAATCAGCTGTTATAAGGTTACCGATAACGCACCAATGTCTGCAGCTTAAAGCTGGAGACATAGGTGCTTTATAGGTAACCGTATCGGTAACCTTTTAACAGCTGATTCGACCAGCCTTATGAGAATCAATGCAATCGATTATTGGTGCCGCTAAAGTCGTAACCATATCGTAGCCAACCAATTGGGTTTTGGTTTACCGTCGTAACGATAAACAGCTGATTACGTTAGGGATACGGATACAGCGATACGACATACGGCACCAATGACTCCGGCTTAAGCCATTTGTCTAAAAGACAGGTACTCCTCACAATTCACCCTCCCAGATTGCGCATTCACGAGTCCATAATTGCTTCGTTCTGCGCATTTACGTCACAGTTGAATCTTGAGCGAATGAAAAAAAGAGCGAGAAGAAAAGGAGCTAAAGGAAAAGGGTCAATTCATATGTCATAAAAAACAGCTGATCTAATGTTTACATGCGCATTTCGCAATCTTCTTATGTAATTTGTGGGTAATCGGTACATGATCGATTACTTAATTCTCACCGATAACTTGGTCACTAATTATCGTCTTACAACCTAATAAAACCGCACTGCGTTTTTTTAGCGCACGCAAACAACTGGCATATTTGCCCTAACCCAAAAAAGCATGCGTTGCGACAATGTAAAGCATGTATGCAAACGTCAAATCTAAATGTCACGCAGAACAAAAATTGGAAATCGAGTTAGGTTTTTACGCAGCAAATTCAATTTGGATTGCTCTCATACAAGTTGTATGTGCATGAGAAATTTTTGACAGAAAATGACTTGCGTGCATTTATATTAGGTTGGCTTGTTAATCACTTTTACATTGATGTCGGACAAAAAGTAACGCACGCGCTCTCTCAAAATAGTGTACGTGTGACTCGCTTTCTCGCTCTTACCTATTGTGTTTTCGACATTCCTTTTCGCTCGATGATATTTACATTTAGAAGTTACTTGTTTAGGTATGTTTTCGTTATCGCTAACAAAACATATGCAACAACAACAATACGGGTAACCGGTTATCTTCTGTCAAATCGCTTTTTGCATCAATGAAACGCGTCCTTTTTGTTTAAATAATATTTAATTATAAATAATTCATATATACAATGTATTTTTACAATTTAAATTATTTCCTTATTACCCTAGTAAACTTTACATATATGTATATTGATATGTGCAAGCTACATAAATAAATTAACGTCTATTTATAGTCGTGCCCTTTCTGAAACCTTGTTTCGAAGCTCAGAGTGATGATGCCCAATTTTTCCTGCGCTGATGGTGTTGTTTAACATCAGTTTGCAGAGCCATATGAGTTTTGTAGGCATAATACCGGAAGCCCCAATTCGTGTTATCAAAGTCGATTTACAGGTGATGTTGAGCATTTGGCCTTGACCCTTTCCCATAATATGCTTGTTAGGGCCTTATATGTGGTACTAAAAAGGCGGTGGGATATTTGTCGCAGTTTTATTCTTACAGCCACAGCTGGAATATTGGGAATATTGCTATGCGCACATCGTCAAAATCAAATTACCTAGAATGAAAAAGAAACTAATAGCAGTTAGAATATACTAAAAGTTTTTAATATATGTAAACCGAAAAGTGTTCTATAAATAAGGCTCCACAATTAGCTCTTTTCTGAGAGGCCAAAAGCACAAGGGACTCTAGGAGATATCAGATAATCAGAATCAGGACATGGTAAAGTAACTTCAAGTGAACTTCCACCATGCTAAGGCATCTTCCGATGGCTGGGGTACCCGAAGATACTTCGCTGTTGCATTTATAGAGAACATACAATTATAAAAAGGGGTGATTGATTGATGTTACGAAGATAATTAGACGTGCCACAAAAACAATTAAATGCAGATGACTTTTTAGTCCATTATGCGAAGTTCTTGAATGGATGTGCAGTTTGAAAAGGGCAAAGTACTGCTAAAACTGCTTTCACCGAGTAACCCGGGAACGAATTTATATGACTATACCTATCATTCTTTAGCAGCAGTGTCGAGCACCAGTTCGGTGTTGGACAGGAAAATAAACGTTTGGTTGTCTCCAATTTGATCATATGCTAGTACAGAATATACTCGTTTGCTGCATCTGACCAGTACATCTAATTTCCCCAGATTTTCTGGGCTCAGGAAAGCTATCCTCCTGAATGGTGCATTTGTTGCACCCTGCTGCCTGGCCGCTCACCCAACAATATCAGGCACTACGGAACTTGCTTTGGGACACACAAATTGCACTCACGCTTCTCATGGTCCCAGCGGTTTGGGGGCAGAGTATATACCCGCGGCAAGTATGACTGTCAAAAGAGGCGACTAAAATATCGAAAGGATTCAAGGGATGCTAGCGCAATTTACAGCTTCTCTTTTTCTGTTTCCTTAGTAGACAAGGTGAAATGTGTAAATAAAATAATGAACTCCGATGTTTAGCGTTTGACCACAATTGTTCTTTATTGAAGAAATGCTTTCCTTTTATACAAAATGTCTTACATTACAAATACGTAACTACACTAATACTTACATACTAAAAAGTACATGATTTCACAATAAACAATTGCTTGTCAGCGTATTATTGTTGTGACCTACATATTGTCAATATGACACGCACATATGTCGGTTGGTGTGACTAATCGATATATGTGTACGGTTGTAAACAAACTCATGCTGATTTCAAGTGGTTATTTGGGTCAGTAAAATATGAGAGCTTGTGTGGTCGATATTTGTGTATGTATATTTGTATCATTAGGGTGAGGTGCATTCCAAGTACACTTCACCACCGGCCTTTAAGGAATGAACGTATATAATTTGGCGCCTAATTATATACAGTCATTCTAGTGGCATTGATATAAGTGTGCCATGCTGTTTCATTTTACGTTTAATTATCCACTTAACTTGCTTCGGGTTACCAAATTTCAATTGTCTTCCACATTAAATTGTAATTTATGCAATCGTGCAAAAGTCAAGCTGTGAAGTTGTGTTTTGATTTTTACTGTGCCTTATTTTGTGTAAAATCAATAAATTTGTTTATTTAATTAAATATTGTGCTAAAAATAAGTGTAAATACGTTGTGTACTGCATTCAGCAATTTAAAGGTCTGCTTTTCTTTACTAAAATAAATTTGATTTTAAAAAAATAATTGATAAAGTGTTTATATACATACATATTTGCCGTGTCACTTTGCATACTTGTTGTGCATTTGATTGGCATTTACTTATTTTCAGTTTTCAATTGTTGTATTTTGCTAGTGCACATTTGTTTCATTTTCTTCTCACTGTCGCAGCTGTTTGCATTTTGTGTTGTGAAGCGTCATTTAATAGTGATCTCAAACTGCTCACACAGTGACATTCAAACTGTTCTTAGAGTGATTTTCAAACGGCGATCTCCAATCTATTTTATTGCCTCCTTCTGATTAACCATTTCTTACTTTTTAACCACATAAACTAAGTAAATTTTACCTTATAATGTCTTGCAATTTTGTGAACTGTCAAGTGAAGGTATTCAAACTGTTCATAGAGTGATTTTCAAACGGCGATCTCCAATCTATTTTATTGCCTCCTTCTGATTAACCATTTCTTACTTTTTAACCACATAAACTAAGTAAAATTTACCTTATAATGTCTTGCAATTGTGTGAACTGTCAAGCGAAGGGTGATACCGAGCGTTTCGTGTCGTGCTGGCGTTGTGATGATCTTGCTCACATTAAGTGCGCTAGTTTGACGGCAAGGGTGTGTAACGCGATCAACGATAACAAGGGCCTTGGTCGTGCTTGAAATGCAGATCCACGGATCCAAACGCATTTTCCGAAATCGGTAAAGAACTTTCTGCATTGGGGGATAAATTCAAGTATTATGAAAGCTTGTTTAAAACTTTTAAACGTATTACTGATTCACTTCCTAATGCTAATAGTGACAGCTGCGATAATAAACGAAAACGGGCTAATGTCTCGGCTGACGTACTGACCCTCGATCCCGTTGAAAGCATCCCGAACCCAATCGTTCCCGTAGCTAGCACCGTAGAATTAATAATCTTAGCATCCCCAAGTCCGCTTACCGTAGAGCCTTCAACATCAAAGGCACCTCCAACAAAACCAGCAGCTAAAAAAATATTGAGCCTGTAAACCATTCTCAGGCGACTGAGCCTGGAACTAGGAAGTTGCTTGCAATCCCTCCTAAAAAATCCATTTTTGTTTCAGGATTCGAGAGGGAGACTACTGAAGAGGATCTGAAGTCCTATATCTGCTCAAAAACGAAAAGCGACCAAGCAACAATTCAGAAATTTAATTTTAGATATGAAAGAAATGTATCTTCCTTTAGATTAGATGTACCTATTGAACATTTTGATGCTATCTTGAGTACCGATTTTTGGCCCCCTGGGGCATATGTGCGGGAATTCGAATATAGGCGGAATAAGAGTGTTCCAGCACTGAGCAAAGATCCCTCTTAATAGCACGGAGTCAAAAAACTGAACGTAAAACCTGCTTTAAATATATTTTATCAAAATGTTAGAGGCTTAAACACCAAATTAACTGATGTGTTTTTAAAATCATTTAACCTATGTTATGTTTTATGCTTACAGTGTATCAATCTTAATAAAGGTGCAATACATATTGTGGCATTTTGTGCATTTTTAGTGATTTAAATTCTGTGTTAATAAACTTACACAATAATTATTGTCTAACTGCATACCATTTTGTTGGTATCTGCTATTAGCAAGTCATTGTGTGTCTTTTGCTTTCTGCTTTATTTACTGTCCGCTAAGTGCTGCCAGCTGTTAGCATACAGTGCTCCAAAATAACTCTCATTAAAGCATCTTAGCGAGTGCCCCCCAAACAATTTGTTTTAAGAAGAGTTATTGTGTTTTGTTGTTTTTTTTTGCTTAAGATTTAATTAACAATAATGTTGGATTGTTGTTCCAAGAAGTGTACCTCCCAGGGGAAAATACCCCGAGGGGACACTTATGTTTGCTGTTGGCTATGTGAAAACATGGATCACGTTTTGTGTGCAGAACTCTCACACATAGGTGGTCGAGTTGTTGACTTGATATCCAGCAAAATTGGGCTAAACTTGACCTGTCATGATTGCCGCACAGTAGAAAATGACATGCGCGCTTTCATGAGACAAACTCAGAAAGAGTTTAATAATATCTTCATTGGCTTTCCTGACCTGCACGAAAGATTTAAAATGGTGGAGACATATTTCAAAAAATTTAAAGTAATTTCCGTGTCACCAAAACGCAAAAAATGCATGCCCAATAATAACACCAACTTGGCTTCGGGTCTGGGACAAGGTTGTCTTCATACGTCTGTTCCTCCAACTTCACAGACAGATCAAACTAATGTGACTCAGAAATCCCCTAAACGGTCTGCCGAGATTTCTATCTGTGGTACCTCTGTAGCAACTGCCCCACGACACCACTGTTAATTTCATTAACCTCCCCAGTTTTACCTTCTCTTCCACCTTTTTCTCTACCTCCTACAAACACAGTAACCGACAGTTTGGCAACAATTGTGGCTGCCAGCAACCAAACGTTGCTGACTGATTCGAACAAAAACCGCCCTGCAAAAATCGTGTGATCAAAAAGGCACACAGCCACACAAATTTTTGACAGGGGTGACGATTTGGAATGAAAAATTGTGCAAATGAAATAGCATGCTGACAAATTTTGCTTTCCCACAATGTATCATGCTCTCTCGCACCTGTTATTTTTATAGGGATAGCAAAATACGTCATTTTTGCGTGTAAAAAAATCCGCCATTTCTAATTCAGCAGAGACAGCAAAACATTTGGTGGTGGAAAATTTTTTCAATTTTGAGAGTTTTAAGTGGAATATCTCAGGAAAGATTTAAAATTAAGAGGGAGTTCTCCAGATCACAAATATATATATTTTAAAGTGCGCAAACTTATAATTTAAAAGTTATTTGGTGTTAAAGT